>JANFAE010000003.1:600000-866361 GCA_024613145.1 Pisolithus marmoratus
CATTTTCGCGGCGTATGTAAACCTGTGTGGAGATCAGATAAAAATGTGAGTTGGCGAATACACAGCTATAGGTATCCATGACCTTACCGGAAAGCAGGATTCCTTTTGTACATGGCAGCTCTCATTCGCGACGGAAGCCAAGGTGTCTCTCTCTAAAATGCCTCAAAAACGATTTACGCTTCATCTCCTCATCGCAAGCACCGCACTTGACAAGCGTGACACTCGACATTTTGACGATGCCGTGGTCAGAGGCCAGATGTTCTTGGCAATTCCGGCTTACGAGTTCGCCGCACTCAACCCCCTGGTTGTCTTTCCACTTACAGGGCCTTAGAGCGCAGGAGGATTGTGACGACACTTTCGGGGGCTCCTCGATCACGGAGTTCGCAAACTGGGGTGGGCAAGGGTGTATCTGAGAAGCTTCCAACGGAAAGCTCGCCATGTCAGCCGTGGCAAGGGTGCCCCTTGAACGGCACAAGGTAGGGGTAGCGTTGGCATCATCGCCGAACGGTGGAAAGTATGGCTGAGAAGTAGAATACATTGGGGAACCTTCATTGACTTGACCCAAGACTACGGGGGAAATGGGGTGTGCAGGCTGTCCCAAGAAGTTGAAAATTATCAGTGAAGCACCGCCTTTGTATAGATCACAATTGAGCTTACGCCGGCAAATTGCGCATACGAAAAGTAGTAAGGTTCGAAGAAGGACATGTCATAGTGGTTTGCTGTGCTTTGCTGGTGGCCAAAAGCGGCAGCGACGTCGGGGTTATCTACATGGAACGTCGATGGGGCAGACATGGTTGACACATCCGGCGCCCACTGCTGCTGGAATACGGCGACAAACATTAAGCTAGCTGCAAGGAAGCTAATGTGGATAGTCTCCTACCTCAGGAGGAGAGTCATAATAAGCATGGCCACTGGTGTGGAAGACGACGGTGAGGAACCAGCACATTGCATATAATCGACGGAAGACATACTACGTTTGCTGTTCCGGGAAATGTTCATCTGAGAGGAAACAGTCGCTGGACAGTGGACCGTAGTGTGGTTGAGGAGCGGGCGTGGATTCCACCAGCGGGATGGGGTGTAAGGTTGAAAACTGAGACTGAGAGAACATGACTTTTGAAGGGGGTGATGGACTGAAAACAAAGAGCGCGTGGAAGGGAGGTATTGGGAGGGCTGTATTATATATGGAGGCTACGGAACATGAACCATGGAGAGCGGCCCAAGAATCAAAAGCGGAGATGCGATGGCGTCCTTTCTGGTTCAAAAGTTCGGCAACGATGCAAGCACGTTAGAGAAGGTTTGACGTGGCACTGTTAGGAGTGCTGTCATGCATATGGAGGTCATGGATCCTTCGTAACATTAACCATGGAGGCCACCCCAACTATCTGAAGTGGCATGGTGATGGCACCGTCCCAAAATGAATGGAGGCCCGCCAGGGGTGCAGGCGAGCGAAAAAAAGTAAGGGAACCGTATGCTGTAAGTTTCAAAGAATGGTAAGCAAAAAGTCCCATGAACCTCCAACGGCACTAACTTACTTCCGGAAATCTGGCGGTGCGCCAAATACAGATCCCAGTATTATGAGTGATTGGGTTTCTCTAGGCCCTAGAACTTCCTCCGATCAGAAGTCAGGTCCCTATCCATGACCTCAACCTCATCTAACTATTGAGAAGCCAAACAGCCAACGGGTGGCTGTCTGCAGCAACGACGACAATTCCAAATTACACCTACGGCAAATGCACAGAAACCTGTGAAGGAGACCTCTGCTGGGTAATCCAGGCGACAACAGGGAACGTTGGGGTCGAGTTGATTGGCAGCGCCATCCACCAAAGCTAATATGCGAGTGAAGATCCAAGGAGAACCGCTAGGAGTATCCATAAGGAGTGGCCCTCCAACATTGTATGCATGTACTACAGCCTCGCTGATGGGCTGCTCAGGAATGTTCGATGGGGCATATTGACTCCGACTTCGGAAACTGTTTTCCTTTACAGTCAAACTTTTACTGTAATGGGTCAGTCAGAACGGAGGTCCACCGCCTGAAACCTTACTTACATGGTCACACGGTCCTTAGGGCCCTCCAACCTTGCAACCTATAGCTAAGGGTCTACAGGACACGCCGAGTCCCAGGTGTCGATTGCATAGGATGCTGCGCATAGATGTGGAGGGCAGGAGGAAAGGTTTTTGACATGGGAAGGTTGGATGTAACTCCGATGTATTAGATACGGCGTCTAGTTCATCAAGGGCCTGCCAACAGATGCCTGTTGGAAACGACTGAGTGAACGTCCACCACGTGCGGTAGGTGATACAGGCAGCGACAGTAACAATTACACTGCTCCTGAGCTTAGTGGGACCGAGTGTCAACACAACAAAGACCAACCTAAAAGCTGCTGATTTCGGACACGAGGTCCGACAAGATAAGTTGAGCTGTGGAACCCTAACGAAGAGTTACACCGAATGCGTTACGAACCTCCAACGACACGAACTTACTTGGTGGCACGCCACCTATAGACGCCGCATTGTGAGGGATTGAATTTCTCTAGACCATAGAACTTCCTCCGATCAGAAGTCAGGTCCTCAACCTCGTCTAACTATTTGGGTGCCGAACAGCCAACGGGTGTCTGTCTAATAATAATGGCTTTAATTCATTACGCCTACAGCAAATGCACAGAAACCTGTGGAGGAGAGTTCTGCCGGGTAATCCAGATGATAGCACGGAACGTTGGCGTCCAGCTGATGTGTCAGGTTGGCAGAGCTCTCCACCGAAATAAGTGCGGGAGTGGAGGTCCAAGGAGAGCCACAGGGAATATCCATTTGGAGTGGCCCTCCAATACTGCATGCAATTCCTACAGCCTGTCTGATGGGCCGTTCAGGAATGTCGATAGGGAACACTGAGTCAGACTTTGGTAATTATTTTCCTTTACAGTCAAGCTTTTGTCGCAATGGGTCAATCAGAACAGAGGTTCACCACTGGAAACCTTACTTACATGTTCATATGGTCCTTACAGCCCTCCAAACTGGCAACCTATAGCTAAGGTTCACGAGATACGCGGAGTCCGTAGCAATTGCATAGGGCCGTGCAGACAGGTGTGGAGGGCAGGAGAAGGGAAGGTTTTTGACATGGGAAGTTTTAGACGTCTGTCAACATCGATGTACCAGATATATGTAAGATAAGGCGTCTTGATTCACCAAGGACCTGCCAGCAGACGCCTGTGGGAAGCGAATGAGTGAACGCCGATCGCGCGCGGTAGGCAATATTACCCTTGCCAGTGCCAGTAACCGGGACACTGCTCTTGAGCTTAGCGGGGGCTGAGCGTCAACACTAACCTAAAAGTAGCTGATTTCTGATACCAAATCCGAGGAGGCAAGTATGAATCATAGTTGAACTCCGGGGAGGTTACACCTGAGCGTAACATCTGAAGAGGGAAGCGTGAACTTTGCTTGCCATGGCTACTCAGCGTACTTTATAGAACGGCGCCTGGCCACAGGGTGGTAGTGTGGTGCGAACGTGCACCTTGACGTTAACAGTCTGTAGGAAGTCTGGACCATCCTCTGGTATTGAAGATGGCTTGAGATAGCATCACGTGAGGCGATATGTTGGCCATTTGATCGCCCCACGACCCCGTTCCTGTGCCTCCTGTGTTCGCCACTGTCAACAGGTAACATAGTGTTGTGTTTCTCCTTTCCATATCATGTCGAAGCGCAAACAAGGTTCCGATGGGGACGCAGATTACGATAATTCTGATGAAGAAGTATTTTTTATTCGCTTGAACCACTGATCATCTCCGCTGATACCACTGGTTCAGTAGACACCCACTTTCGTCAACGTGGATTTTGATTTTTTAATTTGAATGCCGAGGTCGATTATCATGCTATCAAGCGGATGTTGATTCAACTCTTTGGCGCGGACGCCGAGGGCCTGCACACAGGAAGGTTGGCAGATTTGATCTTATCGGCGGCGGACTCTGGCGTTGGAACCACCATCAAAACAGATGGCGAGGATAGCGATCCATGTGCCTTTCTTACTGTCCTGAGCTGCAATGCACACCGTGTACGATTACTTATTGTTTCTAGCTTCTCTAGGCTCGCTGATGGTTAGAATTATTACACAGGATCATCCAGCCATGAAAGCGGTTATGGAGTACGTGCTGTCAAAAACATCAGCGGATCTCGCCTTCCACAGCACGTTGTCTTCTCTCCTTGCCCCCAAAACACAGGATCCAAATCAAGCACAAGCGCACGTAGGGCTTATCCTGTGCGAACGCCTGATCAACATGCCTGTGCAGATCGTGCCACCTATGTATCGCATGCTTGTCGACGAAATACAAGACGCGGCCGCAGACGTATGCTTTTCCACACTTTCACTGGATCGATCGAATTAATTGCCAATGCTGTGCAGGGTGATCCTTACATCTTTACCCACTACTTGTTTATATCCCGTGTGTATCGCCTGACGCCCGAGGAAGAGGAAGCGATGGTTGCTGCACAGAGAAATTCGAAACGGTACAAGTCGGCAGGAAGTTCTGAGTTAGGAAGGAGCAGAGATGGTGTATATGGATTCCATCCTGAGGACGAGGAAGTAATGAAGGTTCGCAGCAATGTTCATTCAACACGTTGTACTGATCTCACATGAATTACAGTTCTCCTCGCACGTGTTGACATATGCGTATACCAATGCGTTGCCACGTGATGCGGAGGGTATTGGCCTCGATGTTGGTGGTCGAGCTATGCTGGTTCCTGCGGATCGGTTTGAGCCACTAGTACGCGCTATTGGAGAGGTATTTTCTGCACCTAATTCAGCATAAGTATTTGGCGATTTCTTAGTCGGCAAATAATAGAAATTTCATTGCTGTGTAACACTATTCTACAAGCTGCAACAGCTCGTTACAAACCGCCAGCTCACCACTGAATTGCTACGGCCTGTGACGTCTGCTGACGACATTCATTCGTTGTCTTCACTAATGAGAATGACCAAAAATGAAGTAAAAATCACCAGTATCGACCCAAGTAAGCCCATGATGCCTACTACCAGCGCTGCCTTTGCAAAGGTGCTGTTACCAATCCAAACGGCTACAGCCATTCCCATAATGGGTATAAGTATGCCCAGCAACAACCAGAAGAATGGCATTCCTAATAACACGACAATGAGCGCAAGCTTGGGAATGCTTGTCCTCATCTCCTAACATCAATATTGGTCGATGACAACACAGTAGAGAGCGGATAGCACTCTTACTTTAACAGTCCTAAATTTCACGGCATTCAAAAACATAATGAGGCCAAGGCCATTCGCAACAGACAAAGCCGAGGACAAGCCGCCTCCAAGAAGGCAAATGTATGGAAATGTATAACCCCAAGGCATTATAAGCGACGGGGGTGAAGCTACCACGAACGAAACAGACGCCCTACGTTGTGGTAAGTTTAACAACAGGAAGGAACGTCCTTTGGGGCGTACGTTGTCACAAGGGAAGCGACAACTGTAATGTTGGATGTGCGATCAATCAACTGGCCTTTCAGTTCACGCCACTGTGTTTCATCTGGATCCCGGAGAACTTTCTCGGGTGAGGGGGTGCCGATCAAGAGAAGGAACAAAAACTAAACGACAGCATGCATATGTAGATTGCCATGAGATGTCAGATCTTGGTATAAAGAGCAGTATGTACTGTATCACGCACAACGGCGCCAAAACTGCAGGTGCTTCATGAAGGATGCAGGTAAAAGATGAGGTGGGAAGGCTCTCCTCCCTGCACGGTTGGGCGTCCGTCTGTTCATGTGAGGGTAGATTCGAGGGTAATATGTAAAATTCAAACCCAGCGTGTAACATAAATAAATTTACCAATGCACTGCCATGCGGTGCGAGGAGTTAGCCTGTATAGGCATCAACATTGGCGGCCGAGCTACTGGTTTTATACGTTATTGGGGAAGGCAGCATAAAAGTACTGTACAAGTACTTGGAGAGTATAGTTCGAGAAGTTCATGTGGTGTTTGCTGTGTAGCACAGCATTACATAATCGGCAAATTGTCAAGGGGGTCGTCACCGACAAAACGAAGTGACGAGTTAGCCAGCGGCGCTGCGGAGAGACCAGCTCAATCCCGTTGAAGGATCGTCGCGACTCAGAAATGGCGTCTACGCCGACGACACTGGTCCCCGAAGAGGGAAAACTGCTTAGCGAAAGTCTCAGCACGGTCAAGTTACAGGCGGCGCAGATGAGGAGACATCTGGTATGTTTCCCCCAGCGGTTATTGTTTTGTTTGTTGGATAATGTTCACTCTGGTCCACAGGACAATGACGACATCATGGATGCACTGAAGAGTGCCAGCCTAATGCTTGCCGAACTGCGAACTTCGTCTCTCTCGCCGAAGCAGTATTATGAACTCTGTACGTGTTGTCCATACCATGTCTCGTTGACCTAAACCCCCGGCAATGCAGATATGGCTGTCTTTGATTCTCTTCGTCATCTCTCAAACTATCTGTATGATGCACACACCCAAGGCCGACATCATCTCGCTGACTTGTACGAGTTGGTTCCAATACGCCGGCAACATAGTACCTCGGCTCTATCTCATGATTACCGTCGGCTCCGTCTACATGTCTATCCCCGAAGCCCCTGTTAAGGAGATCATGAAGGACATGATAGAAATGTGCAGAGGCGTATTGAATCCGGTCAGAGGACTCTTCCTCAGGCACTATCTCAGTGGCCAGACGAGAGGTTACCTCCCAGTCGGAGAAGACCAGGGGTATGTGCGGGTCTTTATCGACTGTGTATGGCTTTAGTCAGACCTGCTGACAGTGCGTGTCCGCATCAGACCCTGTGGAAACTTGCAAGATTCCATATCCTTCGTCCTCACGAATTTCATCGAGATGAACAAGCTGTGGGTCCGTCTTCAACATCAGGGTCATTCTCGGGATCGCGAGAAACGTGAAATGGAACGACGCGATCTACGAATACTCGTCGGGACGAATCTCGTTCGCTTATCCCAGTTGGATGGTGTAGGACCTTGACATGTACCAACGGATCCATTCTTCCTGCTATTTTGGAAGCAAGTGGTCAGCTGCAAGGACTGTCATCGCCCAAGAATATCTGATGGAAGTCGTCATACAGGTGCAGTATAGTAACCTGTCATTTCACCTTGAGATTGGCTCACTGGACTGCCCATGCACTATGTGAAACTGCTATGGACAGGTCTTCACGGATGAGTTCCACTTACATTCACTCGGCCCCTTCCTATCAGCAACTGCCCAGCTTCATCCGAAGGTGAACATCAAGCTGATAGTGATTGCTCTTATCGATCGTCTTGCTGCCTATGCTGCACGCGAAGCGGAGAATGAAGATCCCTGAAGAAACTAAGAGACAGGAAGAAGCAGCTGCACGACGACTTGCGGAAAAGGTCAGACTAGCCCGCGAGCGGGTGAGTGAACCTCGGGCGGAACAAACGCAGCAGGACGGTGCAGATGCCTGGGGGGACCATGCTGTTCAGGCTGAAAAGGGGGACGCAGTGAGTAGTGTGGAGAGCCGAGAAGGTGAATGGCGTATCTGAAGAGAATAAGGATGGGAAAGGGAAGGAGGAGGGTGCTCCGGTGCGCAAAGTTCCGGGGTATACCAGAGAATGTCCAATTATTCGAGGTATTTTGGAAACAAGTTGTCGAACTTATCAAGGTACGTGTGATCGTGGTGGATAGGGGTTCGAACTGACCTCGTCTCGGGTTAGGCAAGACCGGATCTTTCCATACAGGATATCACGGCATTATTCGTCTCGTTAACGAACCTCTCGCTAAGTTGCTATCCCGACAGATTGGAGTATGTGGACCAAATTCTCGGTTTCACTCACGAGAAGATCAAGGAATTTTCAAAAAGGTATGGGTACAGCCAAATCTCGCCCCCGCATAAACTCATTTGCTTCTCCCAGCCCTGATCTCCATGCTCCTCAAACAGCTACCAATCTTGCCGCTCTGCTTGTTGCTCCTATCAACTCCTACCAATCCGTTCTCACCCTCCTCGCTATCCCACGATACGTTCCCCTCCTGACTCAACAAGCTATTCTCTACTCGTCGTTCCATCGCGCACTCTGTTGTTTCCAGCGTGCTCAAAAACGAGACGCTCATCGAGACTCCGCGCGACGTGGATGGTGTGCTAGACTTGTGTCATGTATTGATCAAGGACCAGAATGATACAATACCGACATCGGGCGTCGGCGCTGTTAGAGAGGCGCGGCGACAAGGACCAGCAAAGCGCAGAGAGTGAGAATCTCGCTGAGGAGCAAGGCTGGGTCGCCCGTATGGTGCACTTGTTCAGGGCAGAATCGCTGGACACACAATTTGAGGTGGGTGAATTCAATTTGGATGGTGCGCAGTTGTTGACTTTACCCCTGCAGTTGTTGCAGACGGCGCGAAAGCACTTCGAGGCGGGCGGGGAGCGTATGCGCTATACCTTCCCCGCTCTCATCACGTCAAGCACTAAGCTGTGTCGCCGGTATAAGAACCGGGAGCATCTGGTGATTGTCTCGTGTTGATCATCAGAATTGTCGTCCTGACGTCTCATCCCACAGGAAGAGGACTGGCAATCGAAAGTGACGACGATCCTCAAATTCGTGCGACAGTGTACATCTATCCTCGCCACTCAAGTTGATGCTCCCGCGCTCGCGCTACGACTCTTCCTGCTCGCCGCTCAAATCGCATCTGAGTGCGGATCCGAATTCGCTGATCTCGCGTATGATTTCTACGTGCAAGCCTTCTCAGTGTACGAAGACTCGATTTCGGAATCGCGTGCGCAGCTTGCAGCGATTACGCTTATCATCGGCACGTTACAGACCTCCCGGGTGTTTGAAGTGGATGCGTATGACACGCTGATTACGAAGGCTGCGTTGCACGGCGCGAAGTTGTTGAAGAAACCGCATCAGGCTATTGCTGTTCATGCGGCTAGTCATCTGTGGTGGCAGGAGTCGCCGGCGGAGGGCGATGGCGATGGCGAGGCTGCGCAGACGGAGGATGAGAAATGCAATAGTCCCAAGGACAAGGAGGCTGGAGCGGTCAGATCTTTCGTTTTTACTGCGACGTTAAACCCTTAGCCTGATCATTCGTGTTTAGTTCCCTCACCAGGACAGTAAACGCGTACTCGAGTGTCTGCAGAAGGCGCTGCGTATCGCCAACTCCGCAACCGAGGAAATCGTGACGGTACAGTTGTATTGCGAGACACTAGACCAGTACCTGTACTACTTCGATCGCGGTGCATCCGCGGTGCGTCTTACCTGGAACGTTTTCTCCATAGTGCGGATGTTAACTTCTGTGTGCAGATCGCTCCCAAGTACATCGTATCGCTCGTCGAACTTATTGCGTCATCGATAGACGCGATCTCGTCGCCCGCGTTCTCGACTTCTTACCTGCACCCTTCGCAGAGAATCGAGGGTGTTGCCTCGCCGGAAATGATAACGCGACACTTCCAAAATACGTTATCTTATATACATGCCAAGAAGACGTCTGAGAATCCGGGTCGGTATGACGAGGTTGAAGTCGTCGGTGCTTTCTTGAAGATGGGTATCACACGGTAGCGTATTATGACCCGGAGCTGTTGCCGTCACCGATGGAGCCGTGAAGGACGTGATGTGCTGCGCGAGTTGTGATAAGACACATCAAGGGTAGTTTCATAACACCCTGATGACTTGTTGTTATTGAGATTCTGGCTATATGCTTGTATGCGTGTCCTAGTCCGGACACGGGCATATGAATTGTACGGAATACCCTCTCTTTTCTTATTTACTGAGTACATACTCCTGATTTGAATCGAGTAGATGGGGTGATGGATAGGATCCCTCAGACCTCTTAACTACGAACTTGGCGTACTTCAGTCGGAATCAGTTCAGCATCCCCGTGCCATAATGGTGAGCGACTCCAGGCTTTCCGAGCCCACACGAGTAATATTTCACACTTATCCACGGCTTGTGATGCACTGTGTGAATCGAGCACCATCGTGCTTACCACGGGCTTCACGCACAGATCGTGGTCTCGCAGTTCATCCAAGGAATGCCAGCGGCAGGACAACATAATCTTTGAAGGGGTGCACTCTTGTGTGTAACTTCGGGGATCCACAACTATAGGGTTGCCTTCTGCTGCTTCCCTGGGATGCGGCAATACCGCAGTTTCTTTCCTGTAAAGGAATAATATGAGTGAGTTGAGGATCAATGATCGAAAATCGTCACACCCTCACCCTCTTCGATCATCCCTGAACGGACTGCGCAGATGAATCACTGAGATTAGCAGGGTGCACCCCTGAACGTGGAAGTAGAAACGAACGGAGCGCCATAGAGTTGCTTAGTAACTTGACCGTATCAAGCTAAGGCTTTGGCCTCGTGTCTAGGGTAGAGAGGTGGTGTGCGACGACACCGCTACTCTCCTGTATACGCTTGAGTTTTTCATACAGAAGCTGAACTTCCCGATTCATTTCTGTGATGAGGTGCTGCTCAGTTAGAGGGTCAGACGCCACGCCTTGTGGATCGGAGGGTGGAAGTGGACATGCTCCGATGCCTGTGGTCTTCAAGAAGTCTGCAAGCGAATGCAACGTTTGGTCGAGAGCGATCAAGTCCGCTGTGAATAGTACTTGTCGTCACTTTTTCAGTACTCATAATGATATGCTGGCGTACCTTCCGTCTGAGCTGGGCTGTTCCCCGCCTGGTATGCGTTCTGGCTGATCGAAGTGGTCAGGAGGATGGCAGTACATCTACTAGCGCAGACTTACATTCCGCTCAAGCTACTGCGAGCGAGTGCATTGACTCTGGCCACATGGTCCATGGCAATATGGATATTCTGTTTGAATGCTTCCGGTGAATTTTGGTCTGTGATGTTGGTTGAGGAAGACTCCTGAGATAAGAAGGAGGCCATGGAATAGTTGGATGGTAGTGTGGAAATGGAGTAGGACAACCCCATGGCTGCCTGTGTCTGTGAGCTGGACGACGACGCATAAGATGGCTGGCTGAAGTTCATCGCGTTTTGGTGGATTTAATGGCGTCTCGGATCACCTCAGAGGTGTTGGCTTCGTGGGAAACACATTCCAAATTTGTTGTAAACTCCGATCCCGCGTCACTGGTTTGACCCCTGTCCGCGATGACATTGCCCTAACTTGTGACAACGGAACTATACAGCTCATCTTCCGCGCGGCTGTTTGTACTCCGCGATAACGATTTCGAAAAGTTGACAGCGTGATCGTTGGCTGCTGTTGCTAATCTAACAAACCCATCTCTGTAATTAAGTTGACTGCGCACAGTCTACCGTGCGATGGCGTTTCCTTAGCCTACGGCAACGAAACCGCACCCGATCTGTACCCACAAACGTGGGTTCAAAAACGACATACTAATCAGTTAACGACAACGTGAGCTTTCCCGCTGAGGCCGACGAAACTGTCGATGTCGCCCCACAGAGCGCTGCTGTGTTTCTCTCCGTCGTGAGGTGTAGTGGAGCCTGGACTATGACGTTCAACGGATATACCTTCGTTTCGTTTCTTGCGATAGCCTATCCAGTCGTTCGTCCTCCATACGCAGTTCTTCTGAGGGATGTTCCAAACGGATCATTCTCGAAATTACGTAGTAAGCAGATGTCGCTCTGCTGAAGGTTGTCAACCCAAATTTATCTTGGGGTGACACGAGTTTTACAATCTCGTTCCGATCTTTATGTCTGATACAGCGGGTACGGGTCATAACACTATGGACGTACATAATGACACAAATCTTCATGGGATCCCACCGGTCTAGCTCAGGTTCTGTGGCGAGCACATGAAAATGGGTGGCTTTCATTGCTGAGATGATTTCTTTACCTAGAGTGGACATTGTAAGTATACCTGAATGTAAATGGCTGTGCATCAACATCCAACTACACATCGTCTTCCCTGTGCGCAATGACATCTGATAGACCATAGACCAGTCTGATCAGTACTCATTCACAGCCATGGATGTTCACCTACCTCCGCCATAACAGTGGGAACAAGACTTTACAATCGTTCACCACCATTTCCAGACCCTGAGGGTCAACGGAATGAATGTTCCAATGGAAGTACCGACCTTCCCAGGCCCGTCCGAACCGTTCTTGTGATTGCCGCCAATCTGCACTGGTCATCAGTACATGGAGGGGTAAAAGTATATCCCTAACCCGCATGTTCATTGTAGGATTGTTCTTCTGCCATATAACGAATGCGGATGGCTCGTGCCGACCCACACAATACTCCCCGAGCATAAAAATTTGACAGGGCCAGGGGGATTGGAATTCGCAGCGGCCTCGAGATGGTTCCGGATCCAGTGGAGAATTGAACAAATGCAATGGACGCTATTTGCGACGTCCTCCTCCTCGAATGCTATCATCCGGTATATGGCCCTCCGCCATAAAAAGCGTCGGATAAGCTCCCAGTAGTGCGTCGGCGCAGTGGTGAACACTGAAGAAATAATATCCCAGATGTCCCGTTGGCGAGACGGAAAATCTAAGGTATCATTCAGTGCAAGGATGCGGCGGGTGGAAGCGGATTCGGACAGAGAACCGTTGCTAGTAGGGAGATAATCGATAATGGAGTTACTAGTGATATGTCGCCTCCATCATAAAGACTTGGAAAAGGCCAGCAAGGAGACTATTTACGGGTATTTGGTCGTTATACCAGTCGTCGAACTGTTTTGCTAACAACCATTAAGCATGATTATAACCCAACCACCCTCCTCCTACCTCCCGCCGATTGCAAAGATCGCAACGTATACCTCGACGCAGTTGCTTGATGCCTTGGCATCCCTCAAACTATTATACAACCCCGAGGTGCGCGGTTCTCGCAGGATACGACCCAATCCCACGTGCAATCAGGGGAAGTTGTCTATCGATGTCAAGTGGAGCAGCAGCGATGAAGATAATGATATTCAACTCATCCGATCTGACGCCTTCGAACGGTCATATGCGATTCGATGGCTCATCGCATTAGTAGCTCGAATGGAAGATTTACTGTCGATTGATGACGACGATACCCAAATAGAGTCGACTGTGCATCCTGAAATATTAATCCAGAAAGCTGCTTCCCTTCTGGCTATATGTGCTGGCGTTTCTGCTGCGGGGACAGTAGAGCGCGTCTTTTCCTTGGGTTCAGATGAAATAGGGAGGATAGACGTATGTGTGACGGATATCCCAATAGAAAACCAGGATTATGGGAGTGTTGGAGCTCAGACGTGGGGTGGAGCCTGCGTGTTGGCGGAGATGATTGTCGATCACCCCGAACAGTTTGGTCTTGGTGGAAAAGATTATACAAGCGGCAAACGTCCCCTCCGCGTGCTCGAGTTGGGTGCTGGAACTGGTTTGGTTGGATTGACTGCAGCGAAAGTACTTCTTGCTTCCTCGGCTTGGAGGAATCGCGGGGCGACCGTCGTCGCAACGGACTTTTACCCGTCTGTCTTGGAGAATCTCAAGGCTAACATCGATAAAAACTTCCCTGGGGACTTGAGTGATGGTACCATCACCATCACCAGTCACTTCCTCGACTGGTCAAGGTTACCGGCCATGTCTTCACTTCCTAAACTTCTCTCGGAGCCGTTTGACATTGTCTTTGGTGCAGACATCGTGTACGAGGCAGAACACGCTACTTGGATCAAAAAGTGCCTAGAGCAACTTCTACGCCGTCCGAGCACATCGGCAGTTTGTCCCTCCGATTCCAACTCCCGCGCTACCTTCCACTTGGTGATCCCCTTGAGGCCAACACATGTGTTAGAGGCTAGCAGCATCGAAACTGCTTTTCGATGGATGGGCGATATACCGCGAAAGGGCGATCCGGAACTCGTGATACATTCGAAAGAAACCATACTTTGCGAAGCATACGGAAGCGGTGACGTGAAGAGGAGCGGTGATATTGTAGAATATCTGTATTACAGAGTCGGGTGGTCATACCAGTCATAGTAGGGTGAATTGATTGCAAGCACACTATGCACCAACACAGAAGTGTAAAGCGCTCTTTCATACTGACGTAGTAAGGGGATTGGCCTAAAAGGTTCCGTACCAGTTTTAAGGGCAAGGTCGTGGCTGAAATGAGACGGCAAGTGGTCATTGGTGACGATGTATGTATATTCGTGTAAGGCTGACGGGGATCGTGGACGGGAAATCTCTAGCTGGCTCTCACAGTCCTGTTATATACCTATGAAGGAGAATGGGCGTCGTATATTCTGTAGACGCAAGGCATAAGGTCGAAAGGATGTGAAACGGTGAAACTATACCAGAACAAGGGACCGCGAACGAAGTCCCGTTGCTGAGCGGAGTCAACTCCTTACATTCCCCTCTTATTCTAATAGCAACTGTCCTCAGTTGCGAGTCTAGTCGTGACCTGGAAGACCCGTGAGATCTGCGGGATCGGCAAACTGAGTGAGCTGATCGATTTGTGCGAATGGGCATGATACGGCACGAGACAGTACCATCAGCCTCGGCAAGACGGTTCGAGCCGCTACGAGCACAGGAGACTACGACCATAGGTCCGAAGTAACGAGGCTCGCATTTCGCATTAGAAACGGCCTCTATTAGTACCGCTGCCTTTCCAACGCTGTTTAGGCTGCTACCAACTAAGCTTTATACAAAGGGAGTTGGCCGTGTGAAAACGGCGTCCCGCAGCGTGATGCAGGGGAGCTACGGCCCCTCGTTAGGTCGGTACACCGGGAGGGAGGGAGCTTCTCCCGTGCGGAGCCCCTACGACACGGCCAGGAACGGAACATTCGTTCTTGCGCCGGGAACTTTCTCGCCGCCATGCAGTACTCGTGCTGGATCCAACCAGCCACGAGGCCTCTCGCCATGGGACACGATGCCCATTCACGTAGGAGTGACATAGATCCCCGATTAGATGGCCACCTAGACGAATAGCACGTGGCCGTGATCGCGTTTGCTTGATACCAAGTCTCGCATTCGACTTTTCCCGCTCTACCCCTACCTTCCATCTCACCATGGTCAAAGCCCAAAAAGCCATATAATGCAAAGCAGTTAATTCAGCTTTCAGCCATGGGCCAAGAGATAGTGACACTTCAAAAACAAATAGACACCTTTGCTCGTAAGTTTATTGCTGCAGCATGCACGATTCATGACTGATATTTGATCATATGTAGGTAATCAAAAAGTTATGGAGGACCGACAGAAAAAATATAAAGAACATCACAAGATCATCAAGAGTCGGGACCTGATCCCCCGACCAAAGGGCCGCCCAGGACGAAGTCATGGAAGAGGCTATAGAGTCACCGAAGCAATGGGTCTGTCGAAGAAGAAAGAATACTTTAACTACCTTAAGGTTTATTTCTCTGTCATCTGTATTGCTGACTCAACTGACGAGAGCAGCGTACTATCCGCAAGCTCGCGAAGCGCAGACTCGATACCAGCCGAACGCTGACACAGCAAAAAAATGGATTGATGGTCGAGGAAGTAGTTTTCCAGGTGAGTTTCTCCAATGCATATTGCCTATATGCGCTTAAACTCCTACGTAGGCACAGGTAGAGTGCAAGATATTCCGGAAGTACGAGAATGCATGGCCAGTGCGAGACCTGTTGGCGCAGTATTTGCGTAACAGGTCACGAAAAGAGAAAATAGATGCTAAGAAGTTTGAGGTACGCCACTACTGCTACCTGATCTGATTCACAGTTCCAGCGATTTGCTGCAGCTATTCGAAACACAGCACAGGGGCGGTAAACGAAAGGTCGAAGACACTTCTGTCAGTGATGAGGAATCAAGTAACTCAGACTCAAGTGAAAATGTGAATGGACATGTATCCGACATTGATTCAAGTTGGTCAGAAATGGGTGACGCAAATGAAGAATGCGATGCAAGCCTTGGAGGTTGTTCAGAAGGCATGCACGCAGACTCAGATGGTGGAAGTGATGAAGATCCCCGACTAACGAAGAGTAAGACCACAAAGACACTGGCTCGTTCATCAGGTGAGTTTTACTAATGTTTGAATATACTGATTGATTCCCTCACTTCCCACTAGGCAACAACAACTCGCTCCCTCGGAAGCGGCGCAAGGATGAATCAGAAGACAGGCGTGTAGACTCAGATGGTGGAAGCGCCGAAGATTCCGAACCGTTGAAGATCAAGCCCAAGAAGATTCTCGCTCGCTCATCAGGTGAGGTTCACTAATATCTGAATATGCCGCTGATCAATTCGCCGTTGTCCCACTAGATAAACACAACACCCTTTCAAGGAAACAACAACCTCGCAGAGAAGAATCAGTAGGGTCTGACAGTGAAAGCGATGAAGACCACCATCGAGTATCAAAGAGCACATCTATGAAGACATTGGCTGTCGACAATGACAAGCTTATCGATGAAGAAGGTGATCCCTCTCCAGGCGGCATAATCCCCAAGATATGCCCTGGGATGGACTGTCAAGATGCGATCCCTGACCGTCCATCGGAGCAACTGAAAACCGCCTTGTCCACGTACGTCGACCTCGTCAAACCCAATATTTGGTTGGCGACCGAAATTTGTATTTTAATCAAACGAGAGCAACGACGGCTCGAAGCTATCAAGGTTGCCAACGACATGAACTGGCCAGCGATGCGCATTAACTTTGAAGAGATTCCCAACCGTGTATTGAAGTTGTATAACGAACTCCAGCGTATCGTATTTGATAAGGCGGCGCGCAATGGTCTTTTTCTTTGGAACAGTTTCAAGGCTGACCTCGAGTTCGAGGGGTACACAATAGCCCAGTTTTCTCGGTTGCATAGTGTTCCAATGACCTCACCCATTTGGCGAAACTCTCGCATTGGATAGTGCGTCGTCCACAACATCTTGTTTCCTGGACAACCGCTAACACTGCCGACTTCACAGCTATGGTCCAAAAGGGACCGCAATCATCATGCATACCCTCATACAACTCTTCCCATTCACGACTTTGACTGATGCATTCCAACCGCTCTCGTTACGGCAATATTTCACCTATTTTGTAATTCCTCATATTGCCTGCCGACTCATTGCTGAGGACTTGAGCATTTCCGCAACCATGAACGCTTACAAAGTCATGGTGGAAAGTAGCAATGTTGGCGAACTAATCAATTCCGAACGCGACGATGATAATGAGCTTGATCTGATCAAGCACAGAACGATGCTCGTCCTTAGACAAAGAGCCCTGGGTGGCCGAACAATCCACGATGCCGCAAAAGCACTCGTTTCTCTTCAAGTGAAGACTCCTGATGTTCCGGATGCGAGCGTAGATCAGTCAAACCCTCGCCCTCGCGCGAAGCCGCATGTCATACTTTATCCACCAAAGCGAGTTGCTGCATGTGGTGCTTCGGATCATGAAGAAGCCAGCGAGAATCAGGTGTGTTCAAATACGGTGAATTGAATGTCGAGGTACTACTTTTCGCACTTCAACGATCTAGGTTATGGGTCGTGCTTCGGTAGTCACAAGTACATGCCAAGCACTACCGAAGAAGCCGCGTGGCCGGTTTCACAAGAAGGCCCCAGTCGAGGCCGAGGCAGATGAACATGATCCTGGCCTTGCACCGACAGTGAGCCTCAACTTTTATACCTAATATTGGCATGCTTAACATGATTTATCCTGACTTGATTCAAGACACAGGGCCGGCTTACACGGCGAAATGTTCAACCAAAATGTCGGCGCGGTTGATCGCATTTTGCGAGGTTCGATGGCTTTTGTCCCCGCCTGTCTGGATACCCCGAAATTTGCTGCTTTCAACAACTCGTGGCCCTTGCTCACTGTCTGTAACTTGTTGGTATGCTGTTTAATGCCAGCTCCATTGATTGCGATAATGTGAGATATAAGTACAAGAAACTATCCGTGCTATCAAATGAAATGCTGAGTGCTCGTGGAAATATAGCTGCGTAACGCTAGTGTACATAGAACATTGTTTTTTCGATGACAAGAATGGTTTTATTCAAGGAACACGATCAGCTGTAGAAGCCCTAAAGATGCGTCGCAATGCCGTTTCTTGGCTACAATTGCTGGTGACTACTCTCTTAAAAACCACCGGCCTTCAGAATTTAAAGGGTTCACTCTCACAGTTTGTGAATCATAATAAAAAATGTCATTTTCACTTTCGAATACTCTTTACAGTGCGTGAAAACATTGAAATCGCCACTGTTACCTTCACAACATAAAACCAGACTACCGACTCTTCGGGAAAAACTTTACCCATCACATCAAAATCTGGGAGCTCATTTACTAGGGTAACCCATGCCCGACATACATACCGTATCCTAATGACCTTACCAAATCCAGGAAGGTCCCCACGGCGTTCTTGACGTCCATCAGGGTCTAGGCAAGTTCCCAGCACGGCCATCGTCCCCATGGGTTGCGCGCCAGGCACATTGACTTTAACTAGTACTGGGTGTTCTTGCTGAGGTATGTTTATGACGGACGTGGGTTTCTCTGAGAGAACTAGATTATACTGGGCTGTGCGATTCCAGCCAGAGAAATCTGAGGTTTCATCCAGGAGGAGTTGAACGCAATAACGGACGTCTCCATCCCAAACAATGATGGTGGTGGGATGATGGCTTGCTACAGACTCGAGGCGCATACCCGGGTACCGTACGACCAACCCCTCGACACCACGACGATCGGTATGCAGAACAGCTTCATAAGCTGGATGACCCACATCCACCAACGTGTAACGCGTCCCCATGGTATCGGCTGCATAAGTGTTGCCCAGCAACGAGCGAGGCGCCCATCGATAACCGTCCCTATTCAAACGCAGTAAACTGTTGAAAATGATTCCACGAGCGAATTTCCGGATGTAGTGGAGGAATAATTCCATCCTACGGTCGATAACTTGGTCTTCGATTTCAGCCTGAACAACCCTCCTGAAACGCGGAAAGCTGTTGAAAACAACACGACGACCAAAGCTGCCGATGTAACGGATGAGAAAAGGCATCCGGCCTTCAATCCTGAGGAAGGGCGCCGGGTGAATGCTTAAGGTCGTGGATAAACATAGAGTCTCGTCAGAGCCTCTCGTCGTCCTCCGGTTCGAAAGGGCTATGCTCATTGGCAGATAATACATGTCACGCTTGTGTTCGTAGTCGGGGTACCATTTCCCCAAGCTGAAATGCACCCCAGCACTCAATGAAAAGATCTCGCTGTTGGTATAGCCATGTCGTTCCAGTTCCGTGTAGTACTCTTGGAGCTCGCCCTCCATTGCATGCATGTGCTGTACTCCGTCGCTCAGCCGAATGCAGAGCCGGTTGGCGAGGATGCCCTCTTGGTATGTCCAGAGTCTCCGCCACCAGGCTGATTGAAAAAGGGCGATGGTACGGTCGAGGATTGACGCTGATGAGGAAACCTGTTGCATACCTAAATCGAGAACGAGGACTGCCTGCGCTTCCTGGTATATAGTCCGCATCCTGACGATGCACTTCTTCCGATACTCCTTCAAGGCGTCGCCTACTGGAACGCACAAAGTATCCAACCAAAATGGAATATGCTCATCCACACCGCGATCCACGAAGAGTTCGTCAACCATCTTCTGGATTCGCGAGAGTTGGCAGATAGGAAGCACATTTTCTGTCGGATTTCCTAGTCCTTCAGACCACCTGAAAGTGGAAGTTATGCTAATGGTAATACGTTCCAGGTCAATAAGAAAGACGTACACATGTGAAATTGCGACGTATCTGCAAACATTAGAGTTGGACAATAACTTCACATCGGACGCATCGGAGACCACTGCTCGACCTGGTTGTCCACCAGTTCCTTCCACCCAGGTCACGACCGGTGTGTGGCCCGCATCACCCTGTCGAATGATATCTAACAGTTCCTCCAGCGGAACTCCGGTGCTCGCGCAAGAGCAACCTGGGACATGCCTTGTAGGGTAATGGTCTGTCGACAGTCTGTGCCACGCATCTCTTAGTGCTGCATTTTGAATGGTCACCTGCTTCCTTCACAGGGTTTGCAGCGCAGTAGTATCGGCCTTCGATGCCTAGCGAAAGCATAGTCGCCGCTATGCGCGATGGGCACCAGTTCGCTTGCTGAAGACGTTCTTTCATAATTGCAGCACCTCCCCACTCCACGCGTACACGGGGACATTCGTGCACGACATCGGAAGCGCTAAGGAGTGCAGATCCAAGAGCGGAGATAGACAGAGCGATCTCGGGGTCTAGTGGAATGAGAGGTGGGATCGGATGGACCTCGCCAAAAGCAAGGCTGTTTCCTTCAGTGCCACATATCAGGTCGATGAAACTAAAGACTGTACGGAGGATCAAGCGGGTAGTGCGAAGGGCGTTGGAGTTACGATCGCGTACGACGGACTGCCAGCATCGCTCATGACCACATCTTTGGTCTGGTGCATAACTCTGCATAGACCTGCATTGGCATGTCTCTACAACGTCCTTAGACGTCGGCCAGAGCGATTTCCACTGAATGATTAGCTGCGGAAGCTTTCGCGTGGTGATTGTATTGGACTTCGTGTCAATAAAGTCGTTCGTATCAATCTGTACCCCGCCAGCTTTCAGCACCTCTGTGAGGCATCCAAAGAATAGCCATGTCTGAAAGAATGCATTCAATTCTGGAGGAGTTCGTCGACCGAAATCGTAGTGTTCGGTGTCTTGGGCCCAACCCTTGCGCTCTGGGTATGCGAAGAAGTCGCCTCCGTCATAGCTCTCGGTGCATTTGTATGGCACAATAATGTACGGCGAGGTACCGGCTGGGTGGATAAGATGGTCCATGAAGGGAAGGCGCTAGGTGCGTAGTCATAGAATTGATATCAAATACGGGGTTGACTTCAAAATAACTACCTAAACCAGAGCTAAGAAGAGATTACTACTACTAGACATAGTGACGACTTCGACGGATGCATTTCAGCCGCTCTCATTACGACAGTTTTTTTTGTTTGCTGGTGGTAACTACTCCCTTAAAAACCACTGGCCTTCAGAATTTAGAATATTCCACTCTGACGGTGCACGACTGTGGTCGATAACGTGCTGTTCGCTAGCTCACCCTCCATCGTCTTGAAGGTCCTCCGTGCTAATCAAACTTCCCGTGTTGGTAGACGTCGGTGGAAAGGTGGTTGTCTGGCTCCTCAGCGGTAAAGGATCGGGGCTTGAGCTAGCGGTATATGAAGGCGACGTTTCCCTTAACCTTCCGTGCCTTCTTGTTCCTTCGTCATTCCCGTTCCATGGGACTTTTCGCTACGCTTCTCTGCTTGGACACGGTCCTGAGCTTGTCCTATCGCGAATCGGCTTGTGTTGTGCACCCCTCAACGGTGGAACAGAAGGTCCCGGCGACTCTTACTGGCTTGAGTCTATCAAACATCGAGGAACCTCTGCGTTCACCCAAACCCAAGCTCACACCAAGTTTTCCGCAATGTCAAGGACTTTTCGTGCCACTGGTAATAGCGTCACTGACGAGACTGCAGGAATAAAGTAGACTCCGTTCATGACATTCAAACGTTGAAAACAACGTTAACTCACAAGATCCCTCCTTGCTCGAGGACAGAGGTCATTTTGGCTCTCGTGATCCACATTCGTGAGGTTTGCTTCATACATGATATCGGTGCTGATGTTCTGCCACAAAGATGTGGCAACTTCCAGTCTGTCCTGCAAGTAACCTGGCTGAAACGACATGACATGAACGTCACATCTGCGTAAACTCCAGGATCCGGAGGGTCGTTTCTCCTTAACTAGAGCCTGCACGGATGTACTTTGATATGTGGCTAAAGCGATAGTTATCTTCTCAAGTGCGACCTGGACAGCAACAGCACAGATATGCTCTGATTTGGGTTTCGGAGCGGCATATTGCTTGATCAGGCTGTCATATCTGAAGACAAGGGCTCAATAAAGCATTGCGCTAGGAAGAAAGTCGACATACCTTCCTGCAGCTGCAAGGCTGTCTAGTTTTCTCGTGTGTCCAGCCGGAACCCTTTGAAGTGCATATGGTGTGCGCCTTACGTCAGCGGGTGGAAGTAGATTGGCTTGTTGGACCCTGCCGCGGACGCATATCGAATGCATCCCTTGATTTCTTCGACGCCAGGGTTCATCATATTCATCAGTGACAGCGCAACCTTGCGAGTAACCCATCGATATCTTCGTCTGTGCTGCATCACGAGCACACTACTCGCACCGCAAAGCGTTTGAAATGATTGACCTAATTCAGCAGGGATCTCCAACTCGTCTGCAGTGCTTGGCAGGAGTCTCTTCTTCAACAGCGAGGCGCTTTTCTGAGAAGCCGAAGACTTCGATTAGTCAATGGTATCCATTAGTGAGGCACGCGATTCCTCTTGTATACGATTCAATGCGACATCGACGACTGCTCAGGTGTCAGCTATATATCAGCGGGAAACTAAGAAGAGATTCAATACTTCTCGAGTGTGATAAGTGGATTTCGTAGGTTTGACTAAGATTTAGGAAGCTATGAAGGCAGTCATTGAGCAGCATGATTAGTTCTGCACCACCTGCGATGATGCCGCATGTAATATGTGTCTGGTGTGATGATATCGAGCTCAGCAGCTTTCGTAACTCGAGGACGCCCAGGCACTGCGCTACAGACAGATGTCATAAATGGACATCCAGAGAGACGTATTACTCACCTAGGGCGGTAGACATTGGTGACAAATGCTCTTGTTCCGTTTGCGAGGTTAGCCGCTCGTAATAACGTTCAGCGGATTAAGCAGTTTCATGTGTTAGATAGGCAGAAAACCTCGCCGCGCCAGTCGACATAAGTATCTTGCGACTGACTATCTTCTGGACCAGTCGATGCACCCGAAGAAGAGACTTCATGTCAACAGCTCCATGGAAGTGGAATATAGATGACAATTTGTCTTGCACGATAGTATTCAGGTAGGCACGTTCTCGAATCTCAGCTCCAAGGTCGTAAAGATAGCTTCTGACTTGATCTCCTGAGTGGTTGAAACGCCTTAGTAGTACGGTGAATCCTTCTTTGCTGAAGAATGGTTTAGGTCATAAGACACCTCTCAAATGCGGACACGTACACATCATCCGTAATACACTCTTGAAACACTCGTCTTCCGTTCTCGGAGGTAGGAATGAACTCTGGGAAAGTTCCAGAGCAGTGGGACATTCCGCAGGGTCATGACGCAGAAGTCGTAAGATAACTGGGTACCATTAGCCAACCGCCTCACCTGGACGAACAAAAGAAACGAACTATGCCTTTGGCGTGCTCTATGTTGGTCCCACTCCAGGGGAAAGTACACTTTGAACTTCCGTAGATCCTCGACACGCGTGATAGTACGAGAACATGTAGTTCATCTCGAAGAACAACAACTTGGTTCCGACCTCCATAAACGGGAGTTCAGCAGGAAATGTAACATGTGAGGGTTCGAGTACTACCAGGGGGTAAGGCCAGAATCTGAGTGCGCTACGCCCACACGCTGATCCGTTGGAGGGGTGTGATGGGATGACGTCACGACGTTGAACATCACCGTCTTTCCGCCGCCATCAGCGCTGCATCACAACGTCACTCCGAAGGCGACGTCCATGATGTCCGCGCTCAGCCCCATCTTTCTCATCGAACCCACAATCCAACAATACGACTGGGGAAAAACAGGGAACTCCTCTAAAGTTGCTCAGTTGGCCGCTTCAGCGGTCCCTGGTTTCACACTGAACGAGTCAACACCTTACGCCGAAGTACGTACAGTTGGTCAGCGCTTTAGCTATGTTGTGTCTCCTCGTCTAAGCTTACGACCGCCAGTTATGGATGGGCACGCATGTCAAGTCCCCCTCAGGGGTGGCCGGCTCTAAGAAGACACTGAGAGACTTCCTTGCTGAGCACCCGGAACTGATGGGTGATGTATCGTCGGTGTTTGACACCACCGGCGGCAACCTTCCTTTCCTTCTCAAGGTGCTCTCGATTAGGAAGGCTCTGAGCATTCAAGTCCATCCAGACAAGAAGACAGCGGAGAAGCTACATGCCCAACAGCCTACTGTCTACACTGGCGAGCATATTATAGTTCCAAGTTCATTCTTCAGTTATCTCACCCGAGTGGTTAGATCCGAATCATAAACCCGAGATAGCAATTGCTCTGACGCCTTTTCGCGGACTCTGCGGGTTCTTACCGACCCTTGAAATCAAGGCTTACCTTGCTGTTGTCCCTGAATTCAGGGCTGTTGCTCCAGAGGAGCTTGTGCGTCGTTTCCAAGATGCCTCGGAACAAGATAGCAAGGTCGCTCTGCGGGACTTTTTCACTGGAATTATGACCGCCGATCCGGACAGAGTGAAAGGGCAGCTTTCAGAGCTCGTCGATCGCTACCGGGAAGACTGCGTGGTACCGTTCGAACGGGATGTCAAGGATCTCGTTCTCGCTTTGAATTCACAACATCCTGGTGATGTCGGCATATTCTGTGCTTTTATGCTCAATCTGGTCGACTTGCGGCCAGGGGAGGCAATATTCCTTGGCGCGGGAGAGCCGCACGCCTACGTTTCTGGAGGTATGCAATGTTTATTTTCGTGGACCATTCATCTCAGGTGTTTCCCAAGACATTATAGAGTGCATGGCGAATTCAGACAATGTGATCAGGGCGGGCCTAACACCAAAACCTAAGGACGTCCCCAATCTCATCGAGTCACTGACATACAGAACCGCCCAGGCAGCCGACCACATGATCAAACCAACCCTCTTCCGGGAAGTCCGTGCACTATCATTTACGTCCACCCGTACCCGATTTCAGGGTGCTCTCCGTCAAAATCCCGAAAAATATATGCGAAAGACACGGCAGCGTTGCCAGTGCCTCGATCGCCATCGTTACCAAAGGGTCAGGTTTGATTATGTCGGAAGACGGTAGCGATAGTCTGGCGTTGTCTCCGGGAAGTGCGGTATTTATCGGTGCGAATGTTAGCGTTTTGTTCAGAGCTGGTAGAGAGGGTATGTCTATTTATCGTGCATATGCGGCTACTTCTTCGTAGATGGCCTTCTGTGTTTTTAGGACTGAGCTCTAGTGGATAGATGTTAGCTAGGATGTGTGGATCAAAAGGGTATTATGCTAGTGAAGTGTCTTTCGTAGTTGACGAGTTGAGACAACGCAGGGCAGATGAGTGGCAAACCGCGACAAACAAATATTCCTGACTTTGCCTGACTCGTAATAGTGATAAGCGCTCTTGACCATTAACTTGATAATATTTCTCTCAGCACATCACTTTGAACGTAGGAGTTGTGCGGATGTCTGCGTGAGCTGCTGGGGTCCAACCGGTCCTCAATTATGTTCACTCTTGCTTGATTCTACTTCAAGATCAACATCATTCGAAGAGCAAGAAGAATGGAAACCACCGAAGAACTGCAGCAACTCGAAATCACTGCTTTAAAATCGATCTATGACCAGGACTTCTTCGAACCTCCTCCGCCGAGAGCTTGGAAGGTATATCTACGCGTTTCTTCCAATCAGATCCGAGGTGATACGTCTCACCGTGCCGTAGGGAGCTGCCAGGCTTCCAGAATTCATCATCAAAGTCGTGCATCCTGATCCATACCATGCATCCAAAGTTTTCTTTCATCTTCACTATCAAGTAAGCAACTGACTTAGGTCCTTCCCGATGTCACCGACCCAAGCTGCTAGATTCCCAAAGACGTACCCCACACTCGCCACACCCATCTTCACCATCCAGAAACCGATGCGTGGCATTACTCCCGATGTGGAGACCGCACTTCCAAAGGTTATCCACGCTGAAGCCCAGAAACTTCGAGGGTCGGAAATGGTCTTTCAGGTCTGCTCTCTTTCATACCAGCAAAGGCGCACTTTACTAACAACCATCTCACTGACATCTGTGTAGATCATCACCACAGCTCAAGAATGGATAGCAGAGCGTATAAAACCCCCGAATGAGACATCTGGATCCCTCGCTACGGAAATGACGAAACGTGCCACTCAAGAAGAGCAGGTACGTGCTATGTATCCGTTGGGCGGAACTCGTCCTGATTACGACGACGAACAGGAACGCCGCCAGAGGGAGCAGGCGGAAGCAGAACGCCAGTCAGCACTAGCAGCCCAGCTTGCCGCACAACTTCAAGAGAAGATTCAAGCTGATTCTCAGAAGCATTTGTTAGGCTAAAGAAATGCAATACAAGGCTGCCAGACGGAGAGCACAGTCAGATGCTACGGAGGTTCCCCCCGCTGGCGACACCTTAACAGAATCGTTCCCTACTGAAGTGGAGTTTCGTGGAATACGTTTCAACACCGTTAAGATGTTTCATCCTCGACGAGGTGCGTTCGTAGGTAAACAAGGCGCGATATATATTAAGCACAGGCATTCAGAGTGTCTGGGTATTACCTATCTGGCGGATCCCCTGTGCGATGACGTTCATGCTACCCTTCCCTTGGAGGTGCACGTAGTCGAGTTCAGTTCGGAGTACTACACGTCTACCCAAGGTAAATAATCACCATCTTCGATGGACCATCCACCCAACCAAATGTGGTATTTCAGGGAAGAAGAAACTCGCGCAACTTGAGGCAGAAATCCAGCGTTTGATGAATGTCAATCACCCCAACTTGTTAAGCGTGCTGGCTGTGAAATTAACTTTTCCTCACACCGGACCCGTGCTGCTTACCATTCTTTCTGAGCAACGTCCATCACTTACTTTGCAAGACGTCCTCGAGGATTGCTATTGTCTGCGGGAGGACAGGGCTTCGGTAGCGTCCTATTTATTTTTCACCGTATGTTGTCGTACATAACTCGTTCTCAGGACTATCTCGGTCAAATACTTTCAGCATTGAATGCAGTGCATTCCCATGATCTAGTGCACCGAGGTGGGCCATACGCGTTTTGTTCAGAAACCCTGATTTACGCTCGTTAGGATTGGATACGTGCTGCGTGTTTTTGGCTACCCGAGAAAACCGCTTTTCTGCCAAGCTTGTCAAGGTGGGCAAAGTCGGGTTTCATGCACGCTTGAAGGACCTCCATCGGTCGAACCCTTTCTGTAATGGGTTGGTCCTTGCCAATGACGAACCCGACTTGCCTGAGGCATGGTGAGATCCATCTGTCATGCTTTGCGTACGGCTAATGTCCGTCAATTTCAAGGCTCTCAAAGGACGTTCTCGAATCTCCGTTGTCGTATACAAAGGGTCGCGATATCCACAACGTGGGAGTGATATTCTTGCAGATGCTGCATGGTTTGGACGTCATGTTTCGGTTTCGTAATCCTCGTGAAGCCGCGCAAGCTGGCAAGTTTTTCCTTCTTTTATGTTTTATACTTCATCTGATTATCCACTTCAGCACCGCTATCTCCAATTCTGAAGACGTGTGCCTTGAATATGATGTCCACGAGCAAGAAGAGCAACGTGACTTGTTTGAGTTTGTTGGCGGATCTCGCCGCTCTGTCGATGAACTCCCCCACTGCGACGCATACACCGTCGATTCCGATTGGGCCAAGAACTCCCTTGGCTAATGGTAGCATTTATGGGACGTCGCCGGAGAAGGACTACTTCCGTGCGCCCCCGAGGACGAGACAAGCCAGTAGGTGGAAGGAGGACTGGGAGGAACTGGAACTCTTGGTAATGCAATTTAACACGTTGAACCTTCTGTCAATCTTAACGTGCTCTCTGCCAGGGCCGAGGGGCATTTGGTTCGGTTGTGAAAGCACGCAACAGAATTGACAATCGCATATATGCAGGTGAGTCGAGAGTGGTTTCCAGGGAAGGCATACGTTTAACGATGGGTCATAAGTTAAGAAGATCCGGCTTCGCACTGACCAGAGCGACACGAAAATCTTCCGCGAAGTTAATGCACTGAGCAAACTTTCGCATCGGTTCATCGTGCGCTACTATACGACTTGGGTCGAAATTGCCCAGCCAGATTCCACAGCTCCATCTTCCGAAGACGATTCGGGCACTGGTTCTGGAACTGAAGGTGGACGGACCTCCGTCCCGAATTCATTTGAGAGGAGGGGTGAGCATTCAGATCCGTTCAGCATCGATCTGAACGATTTGGACGACTATGGCTCTGGGAGTCGGTCGTCGTTTCCGAGTATCCACTTTACGCGGTCAGAGGTGAACGATGAGAAGGATGAAGAAGACGAAGATAGCGACGATGCGTTTGCCAATCTCTTCGTTTCGGAATACTCGGACGAGGTGGATGTAGTGAATCCTGCACCGGTGGTGCCCCGAACTTTGTACATTCAGATGGTTTGCCTTGGCATACTTCTTCCGACTACCTCTCTACTTATGTGCTTTCAGGAATTCGTGGAGCGTCAGACGCTGAAAGAGGTACGCTAGATTCGCGAGTCTTGTTTGATCTTCACCGAGTTTGTTCTTCTGCTAGCGAGTTGCGGAAGGCTTGTCTGAGGAAGAAGCGTGGCGCCTTTTTATCAAATTCTAGAGGCCCTAGTACACATGGGAAGCATGGGCATCGTAATAGTCTTTCCTCCTCACCACGTTATATACTGACGTCACGGCCGATAAGTTGCACAGGGACATTAAGTTGACAAATATCTTCATCGGTGAGAAGAGTTTGTTTTATCTTTCATTCTGGATACTGATACCGTTCTTCTTAGACGGCAAAGGCGACTGCAAAGGTTCGGTGCCTCGTTTAGTGCCTCATACGGCGGCACCTCACATTTACTGTCCCTTGATAGTTGGTGATTTTGGGCTCGCCACTTCTAGCCTTGCGGCTGTGGATCCATCCGACTTGTCACCTCAGATAGCGCACTCAGATTCTGACCTTACTCTTGGTAAAGCTGGAACCCTCACACGTTACCCTTCCTGCTGAACTCTCGTTTGTAGAGGTCGGAACCAAGTTGTATATTGCGCCTGAGGTATTGTCCCGGAAGAGGGGACCACGCAACCATAACAAAGCCGATATGTACAGTTTGGGTGTGAGTTGCAGACTTCATGCTTACCCTGGTTATTCTCTTAATAAATTGGCAGATTGTATTTTTCGAGATGAACTACATGTTCGGTACGGGCGCTGAGCGCATCGCGGTTATCGAGGACCTACGGAAGCCCGAAGTGTACTTTCCTCGGGATTGGGACCAACATAGAGCACGCCAAAGGCAGAGTTCGTTTCTTTGTTTGTCCAGGTGAAGCGGTTGGCTAATGGTACCCAGTCATCTCATGGCTTCTGCGTCATGACCCTGCGGAACGTCCCACTGCTCTGGAGCTCTCTCAGAGTTCGTTCCTACCTCCGAGGATGGAAGACGAGTATTTTAAGGGTGCACTGCGAATGATGTGTATGTGTTTTGCGTGAGAAGTGTCTTGTGTCTTAAACAGCATCCTCCAGCAAAGAAGGATTCGCCGTACTACCAAGGCGTTTTATCTACTTTGTTCAACCAGCCAGGTGATCAGGTCAGAAGCTACCTTTACGATCTTGAAGCCGAGATTCCCGAACATGCCCACCTGAATACCATCGTGCAAGACAAGTTATCGTCTATATTTCGCTTACATGGGGCTGTTGACATGGAGCCTCTTCTTCTGGTGCCGTCGACCGGTCCAGAAGATAGCCAGTCACAGGCTACTTATGTCGACCGGCACGGTGAAGTTGTCTGCTTACCCAACAATGCTCTTGTTCCGTTTGCAAGGTTGGCTGCTCGGAATAACGTTCAGAGGATTAAGCGGTTTCATGTCACCAATATCTACCGTCCTAGGTGAGTACTACGTCTTTCGAAGGTCCATTTCTGACAACTATCCTGCAGCGCCGTCCCTGGGCATCCCCGAGTTACGAAAGCTGCTGTGCTCGATATCATCACACAAGATATTACGAGTGGCATCATTGCAGGTGGCGCAGAGCTAATCATGTTGCTCAGTGATTGCCTTCATAGCTTCCCAAATCTTACTCAGACCTATGAAATTCACATATCACACTCGAGAAGTATTTAATCTCTTCTTAGTTTCCCACTGATATACAACTAACATTTGGGCAGTCGTCGAGCTTGCATTGAGTCGTATCCCAGAGGAATTGCGTGCTTCAGTGATTGATATTATCAACCAATCGAAATCTTCGGCTTCTCAGAAACGCGCTTCACTGTTGAAGAAAGGACTCCTGCGAAGCACTGCGGACGAATTGGAGATCCTTGCTGAAATAGGTCAATCATTTCGGATCTTGTGGGGTGTAAGTAGTGTGCTTACGATACACCACAGACGAAGATATCGATGGGTTACTCGCAAAGCTTGGGAAGGTTGCGCCGTCACTGACGGCTATGATGAAGCCCGCTGCCGAGGAAATCAAGGAATGCATTCGATATGCGTCTGCAGCAGGGTTCAACGAGCCAATCTACTTCCATCCGCTGATGTGGGGTGCACACCACGTGCACTTCAAAGAAGGGTTCCGGCTGGAGGTTGTACGACGCACGAGAAGACTAGACGTCCTTGCAGCTGCAGGGAGGTATGTCGAATTTCTTCCTAGCGCAACGTTTTATCGAGCCTTGCCCCTAGATATGATAGCTTGATCAAGCAATATGCCGCTCCGAAATCCAAATCAGAGCAGATCTGTGCTGTTGCTGTCCAGGTCGCACTTGAGAAGATAACCGTCGCTTTAGCCACATATCAGAGTACATCAGTGAAGGCCTTAGTTAAGGAGCAACGATCCTTCGGCTTCTGGAGTCCACGCAGATGCGACGTCTATGTCATGTCGTTTCAGCCAGGTTTCTTGCAAGACAGACTGGAAGTTGCGGCACTTCTGTGGCAGAATAGTATCAGCGCCGATATCATGTATGAAGCAAACCTCTCGGATATGGATCATGAAAGCCACAATGATCTCTGCTCTCGAGAAGGGATCCTGTGAGTTTACATCGCTTTTGCAAAGTTTGTATGCTTACCGAAGCCCTCGTAGTTTCGCGGTGTACATTCGATCTCGAAGCGGTCGTCGGGATCAAACTGCTTTCAAAGTGAAGAGCATTTTGAAGGGTACGGAACACGAAGGTACGCATTTTCCTTTGGACCCCTTCTGCGCACTCAGCATTGGCTTCAGTGTCAAGACAAGATCTGGTCGGCTGGCTCCAGCAACAGATCGCCGAGCAGAAGCGTGTTGATTCCTCTACGTCTGGAGCCACTGACCATCCGGACATCTTGCATACCTCATTGTCCGGAGGAACATCCAGCGGAAGTGATGTTCACCTCGTTCTACCCGTCGACACAAAGAAGCAGCGCAAGCATGTTAGGATATTACTTGATAAAGGTAAGTCAACTAAGCAGCTTTCAGTCGAGTGGATCTGCTTACTTGAGCTGCTAGCGTATGAAAAGAGTACTGAGCTTAGGGATGCCATTCAAAATGGGGTCTCCACAATTGTTGTCGATGTGCCCAGCACGGTGTTCGATGGTTTAGTGAGAAATTCTAACTGGGTTCATGATGATGAAGCATGGAAAGCCATCGTGGCCTCTATGCCCAGTCTCCAAAGTGCCTATTCTCATCAAGTTCGGGACGCGGTAGCAAAGCGCAAGGCGGATGGCCATCCATTCGTCATCCTATACGCCGCAAGGGAGGAGCGTATGCAGATACTCAGCCTCACATAAATCACATCTCCTAGTCTACATATTCACCTCGTTTTAGTCCATGTTCAACATCGAACTTACTAGTAACTATTCGGCTTCGGCGACCAGTACAATGTATTACAGGGGTAGAGAGGTGCTTCTGGTAATTCTAGAGTCGTGATTCGAATTGTAGATTACTGTAACAGTATCGGAACTACTTATCCGACGCCGATGTTTCATTGACTCCAGACTGTGAGTGTTTCCTGGAAGCCGTCCTGATTACTATTTTCATTCACAACCCCACTTTGCGACATGCTGAGTTGACCTGGAAGTGCCACCTACCTGTACCTGTGTGTCACCATTCACGTTACATATTAGTAATGAAGATGTGACTTGATCTTCATTACTAATTTGAAGGAAAACCTAATGCTACAGTGCTGCAGCACTTACTGCAGCACTCAGCACTTGACTTGGTGGTGAGAAAATTATGAGGTAGATAGGTACTGATTAGATCAGCTGACTATGCTAGATAGCATATAATGTCCCAGTATTATATAATTGTTGTGCAATCTGCTGAACAAACTCTGTACTGCCTCCCAACAACACACCTGCTGTTTCCCATGATGTCAGGACTCTTGTGCTTGCCATTGCCCATGATGAGCAATGTATCTCACTTTATTATGGGTCAAATTTGATGTGGTTTTCTTTATATATGTTGTGAACTGTATGAATAGCATACTAGACATTCTTAATTGTAGTAAAAACAAATATACTGCACTATTGGTGTTGGAGATTGAATCACCCCAGTGTGATAACCCTTTTTGGTACACTTTTTTATTGATTACATAAGCACTTAGAGCGTACACTTTAGAGTACATTTTGGTACTGTTCCCTCAGTAGTTGAGTCACTACTGAGGGTATGTCTACTATTTACCTAGTATTTCCTACTTACTGATTCCCTGTAGCTGCCTGCAGGTACATCTAATATACATAGTAGTTGAGTCACTACTGAGGCTGCCTACAGCCCTTTTCTACAATTGGGACTGATTGGCCATCAGCACAGGTCTGGTATGTAGTCAGTGATGCCAATCTGTAAGTATTGTTGCAAAATCCTTTTGCACCATTGTTTTGAACTTGCTGAGTGTTGATAGATCTGTGGGTCTGGTATGTAGTTGATGATGCTAATCTGTAAGTACTGTTGCAAAATCCTTTCACACCATTTATTTGAATTTGCTGAGTGTTGATAGATCTGTGGGTCTGGTATGTAGTCAATGATGCTAATCTGTACAGTGACTCTGAAAACCCTTTCCATGTTTGCCCTATTTTCAGTGCATGCAGTGCACTGCCAGACACATGGAGAATCACACTAAGCCTTGGTGGAGTCATAAATAGTACATAGTCCTGGCTGCAATTTGGCTCCTAGGTCATGTGATTTGATTCACATGGTCCAGAGATATGGCCATTTTAAAACAGCATGTCCATGGAAAGGGTTTTTTCACTTTTGAATTTACAAGGGTATTTGGATATTATCAGTACTTGGTATATCCACCTTTTGCTCTAAGCACTGTGTCAACCCTTCTAGGCATGCTTTCAATTAGTTTCTGACACTCCTCCACTGAAATCCCCTCCCACTCCACCTGAACTCTCTCCCACAGCTCATGAATCCCATTAGGGGGGGTTTCATACCTTGCAAGCCTTCTTTTCAGGCAACCCCAGAGATGTTCAATGGGATTGAGGTCAGGAGATTGTGCAGGCCATACCATGGTCCAAAACTCCTGCTCTTCTAGCCAATCTCTAACCTTTTTGCAAGTATGCTTGGGATTGTTGTCTTGCTGAAAGATTGTATCAGATGGATTGAGACCATAATGCTCCAATGTTTGTTGAAGCTCATCCTTCAAAATCTGAAGGTAAAGGTCCCCATCCATCCTACCATCAATCTTTGTAGCATAGCCAACACCATCCCAAGTCATACACCCCCACATCATCAAGGAACCCCCTCCAAACTTGAGAGTTCCTTGTACCTGTTGAAGATAATAAATCTCCCTTGTATTGCAGGCCCCTAGGTGCAATGTTTGGGTGCTTACAAAATCACCTTAGAGCAGACTTAGCAGTACATTTCATAGAGTTCCCTCAGTAGCTCACAGTCTACTGAGGGTAAGCACCTATATATTTCTCAGTACATTACTTACTGACATCCTGTAGTAGCCTACAGGTACAGTATTCTACCAAGTAGCTCACAGTCTACTGAGGTAGCCTACAGATATATTTCAAGAGTACCAGCCTATCATTATGTAAGTATTGTTGCAAAATCCTTTTGCACTATTGTCTCAAATTCACTGAGCATTGATAGGTCTACAGGTCTGGTATGGAGTCAGTGACACCAATCTGTAAGCATTGTTGCAAAATCCTTTTGCACCATTAGTGTATTTCAGAGTTGAATTTTTGAGCACAATAAAACTTCAAAAACTTGTTGTCATTGCCACACCATGCAGCAACATTCAAACTCTGCAGTGGTGTGCAGTGCCCACATATTGCCCATCAGTGCTAAGCACTAGTCTCCCTTTCTTATGACCCTCCATGACTGATCACCCTCTGATAGATGCCTCTGGACAGGCAAACCAACTGTTTGCATCATCTTCCTCCCATAGTCATGGTTGTGGCTGCAGGAGTGCAGGTGTAGCTCATGCAGAAAGGATTCCCAAGATACAATGGGACAATAAGGACCCAAATGTTTGCACACATACCACCTGGCTTATCAGCTGGTGTAAAACATACCCCAATACTCACATAAAACTCTTCTTGGATTCTCATCAGGACACAGTCAATGAGGGGTGGTGATGTCAGCAAATGAGTGCTCAGAAGGAGGTCTATTACCAGCAAGTTGCAGAGGCCATTTTTATGCATGCTCATGATGCACACATCAGACATCTCTACTCTCAGTATCCCTCTTTGTTTGTCAAACTGATCAAGAGTCATTTTCAATTGTAAGTTTTCATGCATGTTGTGAGATAGTATTATAACATGATTATGTTCAAACTTAGGGCTAATCAGCCACTTCAGGCTCCATGAGAAGTACAACAAAGCAAACAAGACACTTGGTGCAACAGGGGTGGGTCTTACCTCTGCCAAATTGCAGGAATGCCCAGATACAAAGAAGCTACTTGGTAAGTAGTTGTGCTAGCATATTGACAAGCATGCTAACAAGTTACTTAGACAAGATCATTGCAAACTTCCCCTGGTGGGAAGACCTCCATGGCTTTTGGATGACAAACCCATCTTATAACATGGTGTTCAGCACTGGCAATCCTGGGCAAGACTTTGCTGCAGGAGTGCCCAATGATATTTTTCTGGGCAGCAAGGCACTGCTATGTCAGAGTCTTTGCCAATAGTGGGTGATGGTTGGGTCTCCAGTAATCTGTCCCCTGCAATTGAAGATGACAGTCCTGAGGGGGAGGAGGGAGAGGATGTTGAGGAGAATCACAGAGATGATATGCCAAGTTTTTCTGAGGCAGTGCCTGATGAAAATATTGATCCCCAGCTTTGGTTCATGCATACCTCACCCTGCCCACCAGCATTTTTGGCTCTTACTCCTATCAGTCCCCCCCTCCACTTATTTCATGATCAGTACTTCATCCACTGCCCCCCTCCTCAGCCAGTTTTCAACTAGGTCTGGTTGACACTAACACTCTGCCAACCACTGGCATGCTCAACACTTTATCATCACATGCATGGCAAGCAAGCACCAGTACTGGCATCAGCATGGGTTGGGAGGATAAGGGAAAGTCCCCTGCAGGTGATTCCAATTCTCTAATTGTCCCCTCTCATGTACCTTCTAGCTCAGGCTCCTCAGCAGCATGCAAGTAATCTAGGGATGTTGCTTCTGAGGTCTCTGCAAAACTCACCAAAACATCTGACTCACTTGTTTGTCAAATTCAGAATTCTGCTGAAGCCAACTCTCACACCAAACAGATGAAGATACAAGCACTGGCCATTGCCAAAGAGTTGAAAGCTTGTGACAAGAATGCTCAGTGCAAGCATGATCTCAAGCTGAAGGTGGCCAAGAATGACCATGAGTTCTCAATGGCAACTGAGAAGACAAAACAGCTGGAGCTGGAATTAGAGTTGGAAAGGGTGAGGCTTGCCTGATTGCAAGCAGAAAAACAAGCTGGCCCTTCTGGTGGTGGAGAGTAAGGATGGCACATGTTTCCCTTCTGCCCCCTCTTTGTTCTTTTCCTTTTTTACATTTTAGCTCATATCATTGTATCACCCCATGTCTGTGTTGTCTCATGTCCTGTTGTGTCAGTCAAGTATGTGTATCACTCATGTATGAATCAGGCTTGAATATACTTGTGTTCCCCAATGCAGTTTAGATAAGATAAAGATTAAACTACATTTTTGAGCCTGTGGAACAAACATTCCATCAGGCACCTATGGAATATCTGACCTGGGGATGCTATGAAATCTTCCCCATCATCTCAATCATGAACCAAAGAAATTCCCCAACTTGCTGCCTCTTCCATATACTCAACATTAGAGCTCATCACACCAAGATCTTCTTCAATTTCCAGTATCATATTATGCAAGATAAGGCAGCACTGCATCCACATGTTCATGAAGTTGAGGTCATGCTGGTTTTGAATCTGGAAATGCATTTCCCATAAGGACTGAAATTGACCCTTCAGAGACCCAAAGAAGTGTTCAGAGCACATGCATATCTGTAGAAGATATGGTCTCAATGTTACAGGGAGAAAGGATAATTTACTTACCTTTGATAGATATTGATTGAAGATCTTCTGTGAATCTGGCAGTCATTGATTCTGTGCTTGAGCACTTGAAAGGGACAACACACCATGGGAGTGATGGATATGTGGAATCAGCCCATGTCACTCATCAGCTCCAAGAAATGTCTCCAGGTGATGATATGTATGTCATCATTACCTCCAGGATGGGAAGCAGTGTGGACAGGAAATGAGAGCAGCATGCTTGCTCTACACTGTGAATCACTGATGCATGGCTACCTGGGCAAAAATGATGTTGATGGGGCTGACTAGTGTATAAAAAGCATCATAGGCAACCAGTAGGGACAGGTATGCCTAATAGTCCAAGAGCACATGGTCATTGAGCAGGAAAATGGAGCACAGCACCATGCTCACCATTGCCAACAGTGAGGAAGATGATAAGAGATAAGTAGGAACTCTGCTCATGGTTGGACACTGTACCTGACACAGCTCCATGTTGGAATTATAATTCCAGGAATACCCAGGTGGTTGATTTTCACCCCATGTCCCAATAGCACTGTATATTTGTTTTTACTTTAATTAAAAATTTCTAGTATGCTATTAATACAGTTTGCAACATATATAAAGAACCCCACATCAAATTTGGCCCATAATCAAGTGAGATATATTGCTTGTCATGGGCAATGGCAAGCACAATGGTACAGGTCCTGTCAACAAAGGTAACAGAATATCCTAGCTGGTTGAGGCATCCAATGGACACCAGGGTGTAGCACACTGCAGGTGAATACAGGACTTCAGTGAGTCTTAGCTTGGTAATGTTGCATCCATTTGGAACCTCAATAATCAGATCTCCAACTGCAGTAGCATTAAAAGATTGTTTGTTGGTGGCTGCAAACATTCTCAGTGGGATGCTGGTTAGGGATATGAACTGATCCTTGTAGGGTGAGATGTGCCATGTGGAGCTGGAGTTATAGAGTTCTACAGTTGGGACAGTGATTGGTCTGTCATGCATGAGATTGGCCAGTTCTGTGGGTGGTTCAGTGACATTACCAGGGGAAGTGTCATCACCAGGAGGTAGGCATTCTCCATCATCTCCTACTTCACTGAACATGTTGTTGTCAGAGGGAATATATTTCAACCTCTCTTCATTGTCATCATAGTCAGAGACACTGAGTGGGTTGGGAATTTGGAGTTCCTTGAGATCATTCAAAGTGATTGTGGAGAACACTCCTTCCTCTTCAGGGTCGAATGTAGCTGCATTAGCAGAGTCTTTCTTTGCATCATCATTAGTGCTTTGACTCACTGACTTATCAGGTTGTGGACATTGATTTTTAAAATGTTCTCTCAAACCACAGTTCCAGCACAGACTGTGTTGGCTAGCACCTCCTGCAGAGTTTCCTCCATGGTGACTGTTCTTCCAGTTTCCTTGCCCCTGGCCAGAGAAATTTCCAGGAGTCATGGCTAAGGCCTCATTACTGTCATGAGCCTTCTGCTTGGCTTGTGGGTTTCATGTCTCTTTTCAACTACAATGCTCAGACTCTTTGATGATGAGTGAAATGAGGATATCAGGGTCAATGGTCTGCATGGGACTGTACAGGTGAGCAGTTGCAAGTTGCCCAGATGTGAAACTGGCAAGATATTTAGGGAGGGATTGGATAATAGTTGATCAATAGTCCTTTTCTTCAACCTGTATGCTGACAGCAGCTAACTCATCTCTCTTCATATGCAGATCATCCAAGAATGAGCATGTGTACATGTATATGGAGAGGGGAAAGACACTGTGCCCACCTCAGTCATGTGTGGGTAGCAACAAATGTCTGAGGTGGTCCTACTTTCATATGAGACTAAATACACTAAGTAAAAACAAGAGTGAGACATGGGTGTTGAACCTGGGGTCATATAACAAAATGGTCCTAGCATGGGACCTTACAATGTCAAAAGCATGAAGTAAGACATTTGAACAAAAGGGTAAACTTTGCACTGTATAGCAATGTGTGAGCAGCAAACAACAAAACATTGTGGTCTTGTAGACTCATGAATGGAAGGTGACTCTCACAATAAGGAAAAGTGGCATCAATTAACAAATGAAGACTATGAATGACTTGCCAAATTCTAACATTTCTTGTGAGAGCACAAGGGGAAAGTGGGGAAAGCTGTAGGTTAGACCTAGGTTCATCCCAAGGGGTGCTGCATCAGAAGGAGGTGGGAAAGAGGACTAGAAGGTGAGAGAGGATTTTTCTTGGTGGCTGGGAGGGTTGGCAATGAAGAGCTCAAAAGTCTACCTTAGGTAGGCAACAGGGATTTTTCTGGGTCAGTAGGAGTTATGTAGAGACTTGAGTTTGAAGGGTGGTGATAGTAGATTCTTGTAGATGACAGGAAAATTTCCATAGGCACAGGGAGACCAAATTTATGAACTGGCAGCAATTTTCAAGCACAGGAAAATTTGAGGACAGCAAAAAGATGATAAGAGAAGACTCTGGGAACTCTGGGGATGCTCTGGTGACTTGAAAATACTCTGGATGAAACTCTGGGGACTCAAGGGACTCTCAGATACACACAAAAGTGATTCCAAAAGGTGGGTGATGATTTTTCTATGTACAGTGGACTTTTTGTAGTGTAAGGACAGTGGTATCTAAGGTGAATTTGGAGAACTTCAGATCTGTCATATATCAAAAAGCAATAAGGGAAAACATAAAGGCTGAGGCACTGGCAATCACCTGTGCTACAACAATATACACAAAAGACAAGGCAAGAAAAGTCCATAAAATGAAAGCAAGAAAAGGAGAAGTGGTATAAAGGACATGCCTGGGTAGCAGTGATGCACAGTGGAGACTGGTGGGGATTTCATCAACTGAGGAGTGATGTGGGAGGTGGCATTATCTGGGGGGCAACAGCTTTGGTACTTGTAGACATGTCATAGATGCCAAAGAGATCAGGGGGCACATGACATATTGGTAGGGATTGCTGACAGACAGTGATCAGGAGTCACATGTCAAGAAGGGGCTGTGTGTGATAGGGGATGGACCTATTATGGTAACTGGGGAGTGGCAGTGATGTTGCTGGTGCTGTGGGGAGTCTATACTCCCTAAGGCTGCAGAGCACCCATAGTGGCCTTTCTCAGTGTCAACAGTCACTCATTTGCATGTTCCCTTCTGATCATAGTGTCTTCTTGGCTAACAACATCACCACCCATCCTAACATCACACACATCATGGTCACAACTTCCCCCCTTGTCACATACCCTGTTCCTGCCAGTAAAATTGCTGCTGACTAGCTACCATAATAGACCTGCCCCCTATCACATGCAGTCCCCTCTCTACACATGATTACTGAACACTGTCCATTGGTGATCCCCTCCAACCTGTCATGTGTTGACATATCTTCTTGGCAGTGATATCCACTCTACAAGCACTGAAACCCCCATCACCCTAATAATGCTGCCCTCTGTGCCCCAGATTAGTTGACAAAATCACTGCCAGCCCCCACTGCACTTATATGTAGCCATACCCTTTCTTCTTTACTTACCTTTGTTTCCTGGACTTTGTTTGTGTTATCTTCATCAACATTGCTGCAGCACATGTGATGGTCTATATGTTGGCCTTTATATTTTTCCTTTATTGCCTTTGACATATGACAGATCCAAAGTTCTCTGATTTTACCTTAGATACCACTGTCCTTATGCTACAAAAAGTCCACTGTACTTAGAAAAATGGATACCCACCTTTTGGTGTCACAATCTGCATGTCTGAAAGTTTCCAGAGTCTCCACAGTTGTATTCCAGAGTATTTCCAAGTCTTCAGGGCATCCCAGAGTCTCCCAGAATCAGTCCTATTGTCTAGTCACCATCCTTGAGTTCTCCTGCCCCAGAAATGCCACTTCACCTACTACAAGTCTGCTTTGGTGTTTACAGCATCTGCCTATGAGTTCAAGAGTCCTCAATTGCTGCCTTTTGAGTCTTTGTCTCCAAGAAAAAAATGCCCAGTCCCCCAGAAGTTATCCTGTACCCATCTAGAGTGGAGTTTTGAGTTCTTCATTCCCAACACCCCCCAATCACCTAGAAAAATCTTCCTTTGCCCTCCAGGCCTCCCATTCATCTCCTTCCAACTCAGCACCCCTTGGGATGAGCCTAGGTGTTACCTACAGCTTTCCCTATTTTCCCCTTTGCACTCTTGCAAGAAGTGTAGCCCACATCATTTTGGAGCCCACTGCAAGGGGTCTGTAGATCTGGAAAGGAGATCTTTATGACCTACCTGCCACAAAACCAAACTAGAAGAGCTCTTAGAGCCCTTCTGTCATCTTTCAATATTGTCTTCTGATCTTTTTGTCCCTGCTGCTAACCCCTGAGATATCCCAGGGCTTAGTTCCCCAGGTTCAGAGTTTTTCCCAACAGATTCCCTCCATTGTCCAGAACCCAAGTCTCCATCATCAGTTGATATACCAGGTGCCTTTGATCTCAATGAGTCTTTTGCACCACTGCCAGAATGCCAAGAATTATCACCACTCACTGATTTATCATCTTCATCCTCTTCTGCCACCTCAATTTTCACTGCAGAACAACTTCTACTCCCATCATCATCTCTTACACCTCTCAGAGTCTCATTCAGCCACCAGTTCAAGCTCCCCCACTGATACCACTCATAAATCCACCTTCACTTTGTAACCCTGCTCCACTGCCATTGTCAATACCAGTTATCATGTCTGGTGCTACCAACCACCATAAAATGCTGCTTAGAGGCTCTAACAAGGCCCCCAAGTTCTCAGGTGTAGTGGGGGAGCCAGGATCAGGGGCAGGTCATAGGACCTTAGTCAGCAGGGGAAACATGGAGAGACATGGACACATGTAGGATACATCAGCACTGTACACTGGAGGTGAATGAGGATCCACTGTCTCATCTTGGTGATGAGAGTGGCTTCATCCCATAGCACTGCAGCACTGACCCACTGCTGTAGGGAGAATATCCTCCCTACTAGGATATTTCAATTATTTCACTGTTTTTACTTACTGATTTGATTTGATTTGATTTGTTTTTTTTCTTGTCTTTTACTTTGTGTTTGGATGCATTGTGGCTTATGTAAGCCCATGTGAGTACTTTGAGCACACCTGTACATACTTAGAACAATAATAGACATTCCACCACAGATGAAAAAGCCAGAATTATAGATGCAGAGACTGGGACTTTTGTTTCTGTCCCCTGATGTGCTATAAATGTTTTCTTCAGTCTCTCTAGGAATTTTGGGTGCATTTTTGGTCTTTTCCTCTACTCTTTGATCCCTCTGCCAGGAAACTCCAGCCTCCTGGGTCAAACTGAGACCCCTTCCAACAGGAGATTTCTATAGCCTCCTCCCACACTCCTTTGACCTCAATCTTTAAACTGCAACACCAAACCAAGACAGCAGGGAAACATGCAGCCAATGCACACCACCCATGTGTTGAACAGGATGAAAACCAGCTATGTAGAACAGTACACCTGTAACACTAAACAAACTGTCACACAGACTCCCCCAGTGTGACTCATGGGGCCATTTTTTGCCCATGAATCCCACCACTCCACTGACAGTCCCATCACTGTTGGGCACAACCCCAACCAACACTGAATATCTGTTCCTGTCAGAACCTCAGTCCCCAATGTCTTCCCCAGATTTCACACCAGCATGAGGACTCATGCCATTGCAAGCAGCATCACCAAGCTCAAAAACAGAAGAATATCACAGAGTACACCAGCCAGCAGTGCCCCAGTATCAATGGTACCAAGGAGCCACAGAGAATGTGCCTCCATGACCCTGTCAGGCATGAACCAAATCCCACCAATCCCACCCCCCTCCCCAATCATAATGAGACTGCCAGCACTGCCCCAGACCACAACAGTACCACCAGTAACCACACCACCACTGTGGCCAAGAACAATAGTGGAAACAGTCCCACTGTTCTACTATGGAGACAGGTCAACATCAGAGAATGCCAGTGACTTCATAAAGGCATTCAACAGAAATATGATATTCTTGAACCTGCAAGCTACAGATGAACAAAAGATATCTGTGCTGTCAAACTATCTGGGAACAGGGTCACTGGCAGAGAAGTGGTACATGGGACTAAAAGGAATGCAGCTCAAATTGTGGGCAGACTTCACAACAGCATTCAACACAAGATGGCCACCTACTGAAAGTGCCATGCAAATGTTGGAGCGGGGAGTGTGAGAACGGAAGCCAGGAGCGGGAGCAGCAGGAGTGGGGACAGGGAGTGCCAGGGGTCCCAGCAGAGATGGGTTGGCAGGCGCGAAGTTGTAGATTAGTCATCAGGGTTGTTGTTGTTCCAGTCAGGCATCAGGCATCAGAAGCAACCCTGGCTTATCCATCTGGTGACGAGAGGGGACAGCGAACCCCAGCAACAAAAGTACATCGGGAGTCATCTACGTTACAGGAAGTAGCGAAGATAAGAGGAGTGTACAGGAGAAGCAGTAAAGACGAGACAGGCAGCGGGACCACGGAAAGCAGTGCTACATCATCACCAACAGCGGACGAGGAGTTCGAGCTATTTATGCCGCGAAAACCCACAGGTACCGCCGCAGGGCACAGCCGACCTAAACCCCAGGCAAGGAGCACGAGTGCAGCAGCCACCACACAACCATACCATCTGCGACCTGCTTGTTTCCCACCTTCGCTCGAAAGAGAAGAGGAGGAACTAGAGCAAAAACCAGGAGAAGTGGCAAGGCCAGGAAGAAGCAATTGGCCCACAACACCGACTAGACCAGGCGGGTCAGCTCCAACAAACCCCACAATGTCGTACCAGATCCTGAATATCAACGAAACGGCAAAAGTCATACCACTCTTTAGGGGGGACTATTCGAGTAAGGAAGAGCCGGCGGACTGGATCACGGAGTTCCAGCTGTCCCTCCCATCATCATGGACAGAAAGGATGAAGGTCGACAGATTCGGCTTACAGTTAGCGGCAGGAAGCTACGCAGACGAATGGTTCACGAACCTACCATCTGAGGACAAGGTGGACATGGCAACGTTAAAAGCCGCCTTCCTAAAAAGGTGGCCACCAACTAAAAGGCCAAAGTGGACAAGGGCACAGCAACGCAAGCGTATCAGAGCACTGACATTGGACGAAGAGGAGATTGGAAGTTGGGTAGAGACAGAGGCTGGGGGAGATTATGGGCACGTCGTGTGGGCAAGGAAGGTGATGAGATTGGCATTAAGCATGGGGGACACGGAAGGGAGGTTGATTGAGTACGCAGTGGAGGAAGCCCCGGCAGCACTACGAAACGAGTTGGAAGAGGAGTATGAAAGCTGGGACGAGTTCGTGGAGGCGGTGAGGAAAGCAAAAGTGAAGAAGATGCTAAGGGCAAGAGAAGCGAGGAAGGGAGAACAGGAGCTATGGAACGAGGTAGCAGAACTCCGCCAGCAAATCGGGCAACTGACGGTACGAAATGCCTCACAAGGTTATCAAATAAGGACAACAGCGCGTCCAGTGGGAGAAGGTGTAGCACAGGGATACGGAAACCAGTACCCCAGGATAAATGCAGTACCAAGTGGGGTCAGCAGGAACCTAATCGCACCGCGCATCCCACTGTCCCGAGCCCAAATCCTAGAGAAAGCCACGTCGCTGCCCCACCGAGCAAATACGGAGTCAGGAAGGAGACAATACGAGACGGACGTCACGGCATGGCATCGATCCTTTGGGGAAGGGACAGCACCAGCTCTAGAAAGGCCGTACCCACTGAAACCGGGAACGGCAGCGATAGGATCAGGAGAGTGTTTCACGTGCGGCATGGTCATGGACCCACCACATGTAGGAGGTACTTGCACAGCCAAAGAAACACTACGCCCACACGAATCTCGATGGCGGCAATTGGTGGCAGGAATGATCAGACGGGCAGCGCAACTCAGGCCCAACCCAGTGCTGGTACAATATGTATGGCCGAGCTCCCACCAGGCTGAAGTCAGCGCCGAGGCAGACGCACCAAGGGTGTACACGGTAACCGCCAAAGGAGGATGGCACGGTACAAGCACAGAGTTGGAGGAGAGTCGGGGAGACCAATGGGAGTGGGCAACGGAGGGAAACTTCTAGGGGCTGCGAACAGCGACGGACAGTCGTCAGCCCTGAACAAGTTTCTGTCTCAGGAGGGTTGAGGACCGACGGACCAGGGAGGGTTCGTGCAAGGGGAACGAGGGATGGAGGTAGCGGACGTACAGGAGGGCAAAATGGAGGAGGATCAGGACACGTTGCACACAAGTAAAGTACACGACGCTGGGAATACAGTAACTGACGTGTATGCGTTGGACACGATGGGCCAGCCAGTCAAGCCACAAGTCGGCCGCCCGTTCCTAGCGGTCCCAAGTCTAGAAGGGCCTAAAGGAGAGAACATCAGGGTTCTAGCGATAGTGGACAACGGAGCAATGATAAATGCGCTGGACGAAGAGGCGTACGACAGGGTGAAGGGACGGCTGAGTGGGCTGAAACCATCCAGACAGGTCCTGAGGATGGCAGACGGGTCGCTGGTAACGTCATCAGGAACATGGTCAGGCATCTTACTCTGGGGGTCAACAAGCACGGAGACAATGTTCGAAGTCTTCCTGAGCGGGGGGTCTTGGAGAATGCTTATTGGAAAACCGCTGCTGGACCAAGTAAAGGCAGTTCACGATTATGGAAGAGACTCAATACGACTACCACACAAGGGAGGCTACATAGAAATCGCGAACCATGCAGACCAGGAAACGCCATATCACGTTCTGCCCACAAGAGTCCCTACGTTGCCGACAAAGAGCGAAGGCACGAGTGCAAGGGTTGGAGAAGGTGAAGAGAGGGTGGAGATAGACGTGAGGCAGGTAGCAGCAAAAGAAGCAGAGGAGACCGAGGACGGAGAAGACATGACTGCGGGATGCGATGTGGGTTCGTCAAGCGAGGTGGAGGCAAGGAGAGTCCTAACAAGACTCACGGAAAAAGGGCCCTTCTACCCGCCAAGGGTGCAAGCAATACTGAAGGCGATCAAGTGTGGACCACTACCACCGGACGAGATGAGACAAGTACGGGAAACGGTGGCAGAGTTCGCAGATACCTTCGCACTATCGGTGAAGGAGGTGAAACCGGTGTTGTTCATAAAGTTCCGACTGAATATCCCTAAGGACGCCAAGTTCCAACTGAAGGTCAACCAAAGGCCGCTCACTCAGGCCCAGAAGGAGTGGTACCTACCAGTGTTGGACGAATTTAACGAAGCAGGGATCCTGCGCAACATCAGGTCGGATGAAGTGCGAGCGGTACACCCAATGGTACTGGCACAAAAAGCACATGGAGCACCGGGGCTCACAATGGAGGAGATTAGGAGGGTCGTCGAGGAGCAGTGCAAGGAAGGCGCTAACTTGGAGGACTTCGAGATAAGGTGAGGTACAGGTCGAGAGGTGGAAACGGGCCAGGAAAGGAAACCAAAATGGCGCGTGTGCCAAAACTTCCATGAAATTAACAAGGTAACGGAGGTGGCGCTGATGCCCCAAGGCAACATCAGGGCAAAGCAACAACGCCTGGCTGGGCATCAGTACGTGTGCGTCATGGACCTAGCCTCAGGCTTCTATGCGATTGAGGTCGACGAGGAACACCAACCATACTTGTGCATCTACACGGAAGGCAGGGGTTATCAGTGTTATCAGCGCATGCCGATGGGGTTACTAGGCTCACCGTCTTGTTTTGCAGACATGACAGTGATTGCGTTCAAGGACCTGGCAATACAAATAGGCCTCGAGACATTCGTAGATGACAATGGGATAGCGGGAGATGAATTCCAAGAATTGCTAGGACGACTGCGCGTGTTCCTCACCAGGTGTCGAGAAACGGATGTGTCGCTGTCGCCGCAAAAGTTGCAGCTGTTAATGTCGGAAGTGGTGTTCGGGGGTGCGAGGATAGGACAAGAGGGGATCAGGCCAGATGTAGCAAAACTGGAGGCAGTCGCTAAGTGGCCAATACCCAAGTCGTTGTTAGAACTGATGAGGTTCTTAGGACTAACAGGGTATTTCCGCTCGTTAGTCAAGGATTATGCCAGGATAGCGGCACCTCTGACAGATCTACAACGGAACCTCGACCTACCGACACCAGACGCGAAAACGAATAAGAGGAAGTATAAGCAGTATCTACGAGACAGGTCGTTGGAGCGGTACTGGATGGCAAGGCAGACGAAGGCGTTCCTGCGGCTGAAGCAGGTGTTAACATCGGAACCCGTATTAAGAGCACCCAAGTTCGACGGTACGCCCTTTATACTGACAACAGATGGGTGCAAGGATGGCTTCAGAGCAGTACTAGCACAACGCTTCGAGACAACACTAGCAAGCGGGGAGAAGGTAACGGCGGTTCACCCAATCGGCTTCGCATCCAAATGCACGTCAAGTGTAGAGGAACGGTATAAGCCATACATCCTCGAATTTGCGGCACTGAAATTCAGGATGGATCACTTCAGCGACACAATATGGGGCTTCCCGGTGGAACTGGAAACAGACTGCATGGCGCTCAAGGACACGCTGTGTAACGACAAACTTTCCTTAGTACACGCGAGGTGGAGGGATGGAATATCGGCGCACCAGATTGTGGGAGTAAGGCATAGACCGGGCAGGATGAATGCCGCAGCAGACGCACTGAGCCGAATGCACGCAGACAAACCTAGAACAGACGGGGATGGCAGCGAGTGGACGGTCAGCGAGGACTGGGAGGCACAAAAGGGTATAATCAATGACCTGTTCACTGTAGCAGCAAGCCCGGAGTTCATGGCGTTAAAGGAACGTTTCGCTAATGAACCATTGTTTCTAGAAGTGGTGGAAGCGATCTACAACCTCAAAACGACCACAAATGACAGAGATCGACGATGGGCACAGCACCGCGCAGAGGGTTACCACGTCGAGAACAGGAAGTTGTGGCAAATACAGACGGCCAAGTCAATAAGGGCCAGACCAAGAGTTGAGTGCGTCACTAGAGAGGAGGCCGTTGCGTTAGCAGAGGAGGAACACAGATCGAATGGCCACTGGGGACGCGACCTCGTCAAGCTCAAACTGATGGACAGCATCTGCAGCCCACGACTCGACCAATCCATACGACAAGCACTCCTTAAGTGCACGCAGTGCAAAAACTTCGGCCCAACGCACCTGCACTCACTGCTATACCCAATCACAAGACGCCATCCGTTCGAGCTGGTGGTGGCAGACTATTTGTCCATGCCGAAAGGAAAAGGAGGGTATCATTCAATACTACTAATGCTCGACACGTACTCACAGTACGTCTGGGGATTTAAGCTTAAAGTGCACAGAACGGCGAAGACAACGATCGACGGACTGAACATGATAGCGCATGTGTTCAAGGCCCCAGAGATGTTCATGACAGACGGGGGGTCGCACTTCAACAACGGGGAGGTCAAAGCATGGTGCGAGGCACATGGAACAAACCAGCATGTCGTCGCAGCGTATGCACCCTGGATCAATGGGTTGGTGGAGAATGCAAACGGCAAACTACTGGGCAGGTTGAAGAGGTTGTGTAGTCCGAGGTTAGGAGAAGACGAGGAGCACGAGGAAAACCTGGATAGCATAACGAAAGCCTGGCCAGACCACTTCCAAGAAGCGGTAAGACAAATGAACGAACGAATCTTACCAGCATTCCAGCTCTTGCCGAAGGAGTTACTGTTGGGATTGGTGGTGAATACAAGCCAAACACCGGTCGGCGAGGCAGCACAAGAGCCAAGCACGAAGGCGGTGGATGTGCAGCTGGCCTACATGGAACAGCAGCGCCTGGATGGGGCAGAGCAAGCAGTACTACACGCGGTGAGGAGAAAAGCTGCATTTGATAAACGGGTACTACGCTCAGTTACAGGTGAAGTAGTTTTCAAAGAAGGACAACTGGTCCAGGTGCACGACACCGCTCTTGACATGACTTTGTCAAGCGTGAGGAAGCTGCAACCGAGGTGGTCAGCGCCAAGGCGTGTAGTCGGAAGGACAGGGAATTCGTACAAACTCGTTATGCTAGAGGGATTTCTGATAGGCGGGTTAGTCCACACCAGAAGACTACGGTTGTTCATACCAAGAGATGGCACAGCGTTGGCAGAGATAGAGGAGGCACTTGGAGTGGGCGAGGAAGAAGAAGCCGAGGAGAGTTTCGAGTTAGAGCTGGGAGAGGAGGACGGTGACGAGGAAGGGTAGAGAGCAAGAGAGGAGGCGACCCCGGAGTGTCGCATATGTAGAAGGGGGCACATGGAGCGGGGAGTGTGAGAACGGAAGCCAGGAGCGGGAGCAGCAGGAGTGGGGACAGGGAGTGCCAGGGGTCCCAGCAGAGACGGGTTGGCAGGCACGAAGTTGTAGATTAGTCATCAGGGTTGTTGTTGTTCCAGTCAGGCATCGGGCATCAGAAGCAACCCTGGCTTATCCAATGTCAGAAGAGTATCAGGTGGAGCTCCTAGCACAAAAAATGGTCAAACAAGATGTGGGAACAATCAAGACAGTGGGGTGACAAAAGGTGTGGGTGCATGTAAAATGGGCAGAGGAGGCAAGGGAGTTAGCAATGCTAGCAGGAATTGAGGGAGGATCTATGCTAATATGGCAGGTGAAGAAGCAACTACCAAAAGCAGTATGGAAATTATTGGATGACAAGTATGCCAATTGGGGAATGTTTATGAAGGTGATAAAAGGCCTCAACACAATGAAGTTGAAGCAGGAAAAGGAGGACATAGAGGAGAGGAAAAGGAATGAGGAGGAAAGAGACCAGAGACTGCTTCAATGCATGGAGGTGGCAAAGCAGGTGGTGACCACAGATTTAACAGCCCAATTGCAATGCCTAACCATAGGTCAAGTAGCCATATCCTGAACCAACCTGCACACTATGCCCACAGCAACACAATCCACCACCAGATTCACATTACAGCAAGCTCCAAGATGCAGCAACCTGTATGCCCCCCTACAGAGGAACTGAAGGAGATAGTGAAAAAGGCACTAAATCATTTCCTGCACCAACAGGCAGATGAGGAAGGACAGAAAAACTACCTAGCACAGCTCTTGGCATGGACAGCCAAGCACAAGAGTGTAGTGTGAATCACAGAACATACACCATACCCACTCAGACCCAGCACAGCAGCAATATGCTCTGGAGAATGCTTCAGGTGTGGAACTCATGGACATGGAAGCAGGAACTGCCCAACTCCCAAAGGAGATGCTGCATGCCTAAACTGCAATGAAATGGCATGGAGGGCACTGTGCAACATGACATTGGGACCATTCAATAGGAGTACCATGTACTGTGTCAGACTTGTAGCTCTAGATGACCAGGGAAATGAGTCAGGGCCACTGTGAAGGACAGCACTCTGGCCCCAGCACTTGAGATATCTACGGTAGTACCAGTACCTCACATGTACAGCATGTCAAATCAAGCATCATCAACATGTACTCTGCTATGCAGGAAATGCAAAGCCCCACACCAGATATCACAAACAAAACTGTCCCATTCACACACCTAATCATACTCAAGAGCCCAGACAGCATAAAAACACAAGTACATGTGCTCTTTGATGATGGAGCAATGACTTGTGCAATGGCACTGGCAACATTCAATGAGGTCAAACATGACCTAAAAGGCTGGAAACCACCAAAGCAAGCACTATGAATGGCCAATGGGGCAATCATCCCATCTCAAGCAATGTGGACAGGTGCCATAGAAATACAAGGTGCTAAAGTCATGGGAACATTCAAAGTCTTCAATAGCACAGGGGGATGGTCATTTTTGTTCGGATGAAGGCTTTCAGGGCAACACATGACTACTCAATGGATGAAGTAACAGTTACAGATGACAAAACAACAGTAACATTACAAAACTGCCCCAACACCACCTTACAAGCACCATCAGGCACCACATGCAACAGTACAATGCACAATGCCATGAAGATGACCAAAGAGGTGGACAAGGCTAACATTGACCAGATCAACAAATTCAACAATGCTACAAGCATATTCATCATGTGAGACAAACCAACCCATTCACACCCAAATGAGTTGAATACATCTTACAGAATGTTCAGATTGGTGACAATCTATTGGTGAGTGAAAGAGAAGAAGTAACCAAACTACTGACAGAATTTGCAGATGTGTTTGCCTGTGTGCTCAGCAAGGTATTACTGATACCAGGAGCAAAGATCAACCTCAACATACTGGATGACCTAAGCTTCTGCACAACAGTACACCAGTGACTGATGAATGCACCACAAAGGCAGTTCATGAACAAGTGGATTGATCAGATGTTGAATGCAGACCTGATCAAGTATGCAGATATACCACATATCAAACATGTCATACCAACAGTACTCACACAGGTGACACATGACAATAATGTTGGCATGATGCTTGAAAGTCTGCAAAGAGAACTGAATATTCAGTGTGTGGAAGCCAACATCCCATGTCTGTTCCAAGAGCAGTGTGAAGTATGTAGATGGGCTGCCAATGGAACAGACAGAAGGATCAAATGAAGCACCAAAGTGGAGGGTAACACAAAGCTTCACAGAGCTAAACAGAGCTATGCAGGTGCTGCCAATGTTCCAAGGGGACATAAGGGCCAAGCAACAGCACCTAAGCAGATACAGGTTAAGGTATCAAAGGCCTCTTGTTCCTTGGGACCCCAGGTCCAGATTTGGTCCTTCTTGGTTAAGTTGTTAAGAGGGTGGGCTACCTTGGCAAAGTCCTTGATGAACCTTCAATAGAAGTTGGCCAGCCCTGGGAATGCCCTAACCAACTTCACCTTAGTTGGTACCAGCCAGTCTCAGATAGCTTTAACCTTGGAGTCATCCATTTGGACACCCTTGGTGCCTACCACCATGCCAAAGAACTCCACTGACTTCTGCTTGAAGAAGCACTTTTCAGGTTTGACAAAGAGGTTGTTCTCTTTGAGCCTCCTGTGTACCTCCAGGATGATCCTATCATGCTCCTTTTCATCATCCATCTTGGTGAAGATCATGAGGTCATTGATATAGACCACCACAGCCTCCTCCATGTCTCTGAAGATGTCATTCATCATGTTTTGGAATGTAGAAGGGGAGTTGCACAGGCCAAAGTACATGACCAGTGGTTCATAAGACCCTTTGTGAGTGATGAAAGCAGCCTTCCACTCATCACCTTCCTTAACCTGAATGTTGTTGTATCCCCACCTTAGGTCCATCTTGGTAAAGAGTTTGCAGCCCTTTAGCTTGTCAACAAGCTGGGAGATCAAAGGGAGGGGGTATGCATTCTTGACAGTATGCTTGTTCAGGTAGCAGTAGTCTTGCACCATCCACTTCTTCCCATCCTTCTTAGGGATGAAGAACACTGGGAATGTTTGAGGGGACTTTGAGGGTCAGATGTAACCCTTGTGGAGCTGATCATCAAGGAAGTCTGAGACCCCCTTTTGCTCTTCTACCAAGAGTGGGATTAGCCTTCCCTGTTTCAGCATGAAAGACTCTTTTAGGTTGATGGCATGGTCCCAGGGTTTTCTTAATGGCATTCTTTCCAGCTCCTCTTTAGAAAATACTTTGAGGTAGTGATGATACTCCTTTGGGACCAACTCCTCCACTGTTCCAGCCCTGACCCTTGCTGAGTGAAGCTTGGGGTACAGGTACTCCATGTCATTTGCCTCCTGGCACTCCCTTTTCCTTTGCTCATGGGTCTTTGGGGAGAGGTCTTGACATTCCCTTGGGCAGCAAGAGAGCTTCACAGTTTTGGAGTCCCAACAGATCTCTGGGTTATGTTTTTGGAGCCAGGTGTAGCCCAGGATGAGGGGGTGAGATCCCAATGACATGACCTGAGCCCAGACATTTTCTCAGTGGCCCTGGTAGTTCATCACCAAGGCAGCAATGTGAGTGATGTCTCCTGTGGAGTTCTGCATTCCATCCACATTTAGCACCAAGACTGGTTTCCCAAGTTTAAGGAGGGGAACATTATTTTCTTCAGCCCATTTCTTGTCCAGGAATGTGTCATTGGCCCCAGAATCCACCAGTGCCCTGAGAGGCCAGCTCCCTGTTCTTCCCTCCAATGTCACCTCCAACTCCAACTCTGGCTTCAAGCCTACCATTCTTAACTTAGCATCCTCTGGGATTTTGATCATTTTGTTCTGTGGGGGTACATTTTTTTGGTTTTTATTGCAAAGGGAATTAAGCACTGCCATTTTAACATCTGCAGCTGAGCCAGTAGTGGACTTCCCTTTTGATGAAGTAGATGATACATCAAATACATCCTGTGTATCATAAGTGTTCAGAGCATTGAAACAATTACAAACCTGGCTAGTAGACACCCAACTATCTACTGGCTGAATTCTTTTCCCTGCTGCTTCATCTCATTGATCTGCTGGTCATGAAAGAAAGCCTTCATCTCTTCATACAACATTTGATGAAGAGCTGAGACCTGTGCTTCTTGGGTTACCTCCCTAATATTAGGCTGAGCTGGGCCCTTTCCTTTTGACTATGGGCAGTGTAAAGATTGATGGGAAAGGAGTGTGGGAGGAGACTAGAGAAAGCTCCTGTTGGAAGGGGGTCTCAGTTCAACCCAGGAGGCTAGAGTTGCCTGGTAGAGTCAAAGAGTGCTGGGAAAAGACTGAAAATGCACCTTAAAATCCAAGAGAGACTCAACAAAATGTCTATAGAACATCAGAGGATGGAGAAATAATATTATGAGCACCCAGGCTCAGAATTCTGTCTGTCTCATCTGTGGTAATGGGTCTATTATTCTTCTAAGTATGTACAGGTGTGCTTGAAGTACTTGCATGGGCTTACATAAGCCACAATGCATCCAAACACAAAGTAAAAGACAAGAAAAAAAAGAAAAGAAAACAAATCAGTAAGTAAAAACAGTGAAATAAATGAAATATCCTAGTAGGGAGAATATTCTCCCTACAGCAGTCATGCTTGAAATGATTACCCCTGCATCCAAAACACTTGATATGGGTGGGGACAGGGTGAGAGGAGGATCTGGCTCCAATCTCCATAGGAGTGCCACTGCCAGGCTGAGTTCCAACAGGGGTAATGTTGTTTCAGGGGAAGGAGGAGAAGGGGTGGGACACAGAGCCAAAATGGGAGGAAGGGTTTCCAAAGACAAGGTGATGCTTTTCATAGGCTGTTGCAGCCCTCTTCATGCAATCGATCATGGTGTCCCAGTCACCATCATCATAGCCCATCAGCATAGCCTCTTTTACAATAGCAGGGTGAGTAGCCCTTTCAAGTAGGGCACAGGCATACTGGTTTACAATGCTTCCCTGGACTTGGAGAGCATCAAACTTGGCAAAGAACTCTTTGAAGCAGGTTCCTCCTTGCTTGAGGGAGAGATCTTGCCCACTTGACATCAGTTTGCAGGGAAAAGAAAGCTTCTATGTCTCTTTTGAACTCATTCCAGTCAGGCCAATTTCCATTGTTAATGCATTCTGTGAATCAAGACTGGGTGAAGTGACCTGCCAGAGGTCCTTTCATTTGAGACCACACTGCTGTGGCCTTGTCTTGATTTGTGGGAAGGGCTGTCTGGTTTTGGTTGACCCACACCCTGACTTTTACCCACCACTCTCTGAATTGGGCCCAGTTCCCTTCATATGATCCAGGCTCAGCCATTACCTTGATCCTTCTTTGGATCACATCTGTGGGCAGTGCATTCCACTGATTCCTTTGCACCTCAATGGTGGCAACATTTCCTTGTGCTTGCTGCAGCTCCTGGTTCAGCTGCACATTTGCATTTTGCAGGTCAACTAATGCCTGCTGTAACTCAGTGATCTGTTGGACATTTGCCATTGTGGTCTAGAGTTTGGAGGGTAGTGATGGGAAAGGGGCAATGAAGGGGGGTGTGGAGAGTTTGGTGGTTTCAGAGGTTATAGGGGATGTTGAGGACAAAACCAAGAAGGTTCAGGTCAGGGGAGGGAGTATGGGGTTGAGGTCTGAAGATCTGTTCTTTGAGAGGGGTTACTGGCCAAGCAGGTTTGGGGGTGGGATAGAGTAGTTCAAGGGAGGGTTCTCACTTGATGTGATACATGTTCAGCAGGCAAGGGGAGAGGGGGAGTAGATGGTGGTTCTGTCTCTAATGAAGCAAGGAATGGTTGACCTGTCCCCTTAACCCTGGAGTCTGGGTGTAGCATTAGCAGTGAGGGTATGACAAGTATAGGAAGCTAGTTCAAGTGTGACAAAACCTAAACAACAAGAGTCATAGGCTCACCAAACAAGAACCAGAGAGAAGAAGAGGGGTTTAGGTGTCAGAACCCAAATGAACTAGCTTGGGGCTAGCTGGGTCATTGAGGGTCACTATATATACTAATGACATGAGGAGAAGGTGAGGACAACATGAGGATCCCTCAAGGCAGGGCCCAGGGTATGACATAGCTATGACATCAGGGCAACATCATAGTGGAGTAGAACAGTCCAGGGTGCAGACAGGAGGCAGACATGAGGTGGAGGGCTAGACTGAGAGTCTAGAGCTCCTGATAAGATAAGACAAAAGATTAGATAAGACAAAAAAGAAAGTCAAGAAAGATATGTCTCATAACAAATGTTATGTGTGCCTTTATGTTGACAACTTCAGTGGCCACTCAATCACTTACAAACCATGGCATGTCCAGCTGGAATTCTTCCTTCCAAACCTCACATCACATGTCCAGCCCAATGATGCTGGCATCATCTGTTCATTCAAAGCCCACTACAGACAAGCCTTTTGTCAGCAGGCAATTGACCTTGACAATGCTGGAGAATGAGAAATCTACAAAATAACACTTCATGAAGCTATGGTGATGGCTAAAGAAGCTTGGGATGCACTCACACCAATCACCATCAAGCACTGCTGGGATCACTGTGGAATCCAGAAAGCAACAGCACCAACCTCTCACCCAGCCCATGCAAGTCCAGAAGCTTGGGGTATGTATTATATGAGAGTTTGCTGTGGATGAGGCTATGACTCTTCCAGCTGCTGAAAAGAGGCTTCAGGAGTTGCTCAAGGATGAGTATGTTTATGAATACTGGCAAGAAGCATTCAACATTATCATGGAGGCTGAGGGAGACACAGCACAGGCTGTGGAAGGTGTTGAGAGACTTGCATGCCATGTGCTTCACTGCACTGGGCTTACCATTAGGATCCCTGCAAGTATGCACCCACCACAGCTCATTGCACTTGAGGAAGCACTCTCCAACTCAATCCAAACCCTGAAATCATGAAACTGGATCTTTGGACCACACCAACAATCAATGAAGTTCTTGATCCCACAGAGGAGCAAGAGATTGGTGGTTCTCAGTATGCATTTAAGGGTGGAGATGCTGAAATTATTGCAGCAGTACAGCATGAACTTGCTGTCAAGCAGGGTGAGATTGCAGAGACAGTGGAGCCTGATGACAAGCCTGAGGATGGGCCAATGCCACCAAAACTGGTTTATACTGACCTTATTAGCATGTGTAAGACACTTGAGGCAGCATGCATACACATCAGCAATGCCAAGTCAATGCTGGACCTCACAAGGCTGCTCCACCAGTTCCATGGTACACTGCATCAAGAGGAACTGCAGAATGCATGTGTACAATCTAAACTAGATCAGTACTTCATTAGGAAATAGTGTCATGTGTCACAATGTGTCACAATTCTGGTTCTGTATACTTCTCATAATGTATAAAGATTTGGCTGCATAAATGATACATACATATGTGGGACTCCTCATCTTGAATTCCACCAGCATCTTCATGTAATGGGACTTGCACTTAGACTTGAAAGTTGCCACAGTGGCCACTGGTCATGTGACTGTGAGAAGTTAAAATTTTTGCCCATGCATTCACACACACTCCACTGCATCTCCTTTGCCCCACCTCCCACCTCTCCCCACTGCTGTCCCTCCATTGGATGAGGCTCTGTTCCAACAAGGTAAGATCCCTGATGAGTCATCCTTCTCCCACTGACACTCCCCCACCTAGAGCCAGCAACAGCCCACCCTAGAACAGCAACATCTGCAATGACTGGTGGGTGAGCCCCTCCCTCCCTGGCCCTCCCTCTCTCATCCCTCCCCTGATTTCAAGGTAATTCCCCCCTCCCCTTTCTCCAGTCCAGATGCTGCTGCCCATTCACTCTCCCCCATCCCCCATCCATCCACCCTCTTACCATCCATCTCATAGATTAATTTATTACCAAGTAGAATTATGTGTACATATTGTAGATATTGTGCTAAATGAATTTGTTGTCTCCTTCATAAAAAGTGTGAACTAAAAGAAGTAAAAAAAGCAAAAATGGCAAAGTATGGCAAGCTTGGGTTGACAACATTGTGGCTCTATTTTGCTATTTATCATCTTTTTTTGCTATACATGTCTATATGTGTCTATATGTCACTATATTTAATGGGGGATGGTTGCAGTGCCATAGATCCCATAGTTGTCCCTATGGCATTTTTAGTGATAAATAGTGGAACATTGCAATATATAGTGATAAAGAGTGAATAATGGCACTGTTGGTTTTTCCTGATGCCTGGTATATGATATGGTTGTAATTTACACCCAATCATTGCAGAGTAATTGCTCACCTCCCATGATAGACATTTTCATTGAAGTCTATTGTACCCCCTGAGAATAAGCTGGTGAGAACACATTCAACCTGAGAGCCACCATTAGTAGTAGCACACCATTTGATGTAAAGTATAGCTTCCAAATGAATGACATACCACTGAAGCTATGAGGGCCAACATGGTGGCTGGAGCATTGAGATATGGATTAGTTACAGGGTCCAAGCCAAGGTACCTTCCCTCTTGCTTTGGTCCCCACCACTGCATCTTAATGAGCTGCAAGAAAATGGGATTCTTCCAGGGCTTGGATTCATCACAAGTCATTGACTACACCCATTTGAGTAACACTGTTAGAAGAGCAACTGACAACTTACTTTTGCATCAATCCCACTGTGGATCAATTTACCTTGCTGGATGAGCCATTTGAGCACATCAAAGAGTGCATTCCCCTTCAGTGATTCCCCTTGCAGGCCACAAGCAGTGGGGACAGCCAATCTAGCTTTTGTGATGAGCTCCCCTCTTACTTGAGTAGCTGCCCCCCAAATCTAATACAATGATCAGTTATCAATCCGTGTTAAAAAGTAAATGCACATAAATCTAGCAGCCTCTCCCTCATGTTTTGCTCCTTTTCTACCTCTGCCAGGACTTGTTCCAACCCAGGTTCTTTGACTGCACTCTCCTGAATGAGCTTCCAACAAAGCTCATCCTTGTCAACAGGAAATGGAAAAGCCTCTACTGTAGTGACATGCTGGCAGAGACAATGATGTCTGAGCTTTGTGAGATGGTGAACATCAGTGCTTTTGAAACTGGCTAGGCTGGTCTTGCCAAGTTTTGAGCCTCAGGGATGGTGCAAAGAAGGCCTTCCACCTTGTTCATGCTTGACCTGTAGAGAAAACTGGTGAGTGAGATCTTTACATGGGTGAGACTCCCACCTCCTTGTCAAGATAATTTGCCTTCTCCTTAGATGGACATTAATAGTAGAACAATTATTGAACCAGTGAAATGGTGCACCTTGTCATCAAGCTCTGTTACCTTAGACTGCTGCTTTCCCTTATTATCTGCATGGAAATTAACAACTATCTGTGGGTAATAAGCTGGGTGTCAGCACTCTGGGTCAATTCATGTGTTCTTACCTCATCATCCAGGTCAGCAGGTTGTTTGTTTGCACTGTCTGGGTTGTCCTTGATGTATTTGTCATTGTTGTCATCATCATCATTGTCATCTTTGCAAACCTTGTCTCTACTCTCCTCTTGATCAATGTTGCCATGCTCATCTGACTGAGGCATGTTACTATTGTTGTCCTCCAGTTCATCCCCTTCATCTTCCTGCTCCAACTCATCCACATCAACTTTGTGGTTGCTTGACTCTAAATCTTCATCTGGTGCATCACACTGAAAGCATAGTGTCCACTGGGGGACCTTCTTCAGTGGTTGGGCCTCCTGCTGTAAGGACTCACTGTCCATCAAAGCCAATGCCCTCTTTCTACTTGCTGTAGCACCAATTTAGTAGTCAAGTGGAGTAACAATGTTAGATAGAGAGATACCTTCTTTCTGAGATTCATCCTTTGATCCAACAGTTTTCTTGGACCTCCTGGCAGCTATGCATTTGTTGCTCACTGAAAAGTCAAAGAAGTGATAGCCATGGATGTAACAACTAGCATACCTTCATCCTGACTTTTGTCCCTGTTGGATCCATGGATACCTCTCTTTGGCCATGAAGACTTTGGGGTAGTTTCCTTGGCCATGGTGAGAGAATTGAGAGTTGTTCCTATGTACAACATAGCAGATCAGAGCAGATCATGCACCTGATCATTTCCCTTCATGCTCCAAGACCTCCTGACTGGACTTCTGGGTGATACTGTCACAGATTTTTTTCCAGTTGAGGATTTATTATTGTTTCTTGATGGACACATGGATGAAAGAGGAGGGATGAAGAATCAGCACAAAGATTGCTGCAAAAATGAAAAATTGCAAACATATTTGCACTTTGCAGTTTGTTTGTCATTATTTGGCATCAAGCAAGGCTTGAAATCTAAGTGTCAATACTATTATTATTGGCATTCAATTCTACCTACTACCTAGTGTAGTTGATTGAAAAATTGGTTGACCATCACCACACATTACAGGCATTGGTACAGAAGGAGTTGTGCAATGCCAAACTACCATTCTAAGTAGTTATATCTCAGCATTACTGGATTGGTGATACTAATCAGTGACAGCCCACTCACCTCATCTGTGCCTTGCTCTGATCAGCATACTTCTTCCAGAATTTGATGACTGCACATGGCATGTCAATTGGTGGGTTTGATGGCTGCTCACAGATAACTATCAGTTATCATTGATCCTCTGATATTTCTCCAAACATGCAGTTGCAACATGCTCCAGTTGGAATTACCTTTTTTGGTACAGATTTCTCAAGCTCAGCTGGGCTTGTATGTGATATATTATTGGCATCCTGTGTGGCATCAGAGTCTTGCTGATTTTGATTTCTAGCTTGTGGAACTTGTCATGTCTGTAGACCCTCTGAGGCAGAAACTCCACTTGTCTGCAAGTGTCTTTACCTTTTTATTATCTTCCCATTTGTTGACACTTTGTTTGTTACCCAGCTGGTGTCTTTTCTTTCCAGTACAGCAAGTGAGGAGACCTGACATGAAGAGCTAAAGTTCCATCTACATCATGAGGTGATGCCTGTGCTTGAGCCACCTCTGGGTGAGGTTACAAGATGAATACAGGAAGGGCTCCCAGCTGCATTTACCACCTCTGTTATTGATCAGATTGTTGAGAGACTTAAAGAAGATGGAGTATATTCCCATGAACCTGGATCTGGGGGTGCATGGACTGGAGCCAATTTCTATGCCAAAGAGGTGCCAAAGGATCAAGGGGTAATACAGGCAGGGAATGTTGCCTTGCTAAACAGTCTGGCAGAAATGGTGAGGCACCTTTCTATGTTGTCATTTATGGACAATAACCATGTTTTCTTGACACAAGGCTTTATCAATAGCAAAGGGCAAGTTTCCAGAAGATCCAGAGTTGCAACAAGCTTGTGTGTTGTACAAATGGGTTGCCTTTCCCAACACTCTTATTGAGTCATTATGAAAACCAGATATTTTCCTTGTCCAAGTTGCCAAGGCTGACAAGGTGGCAAAGGATTTCCTTTTCCAGGATATTGCTACTTCCTGCAAAGTCAAATACACTGACAAATCTGCACTTTGTAACCATGCAAGTTTGCAATCCTCCAAGATGGCATTATTCTGTATGTGGAAGCATGTCAATTGATGCTATTATATTGCTTTCTTATTGTGTGGTAGTCAGCTTCTTGTCTTTCAGCACACAAGAGGAGGGTCACAAGGGTCACCTACTATCAACATAGACAAGCACCCAGAGTTGTTTATCAACCTCTTACTGGCTATATCACTGCAAAACTTTCCTCTTTGGCTGGGGTACAACCCTTGTGTAACCTATACAGAGACAGGGATGCAGGTGAGACTGTACAGCACAGAGGCAGAACATTGAGGAGATGTTGTCAATGGCCTGAAGGGATGGGGAACTTGCATTTGGCTGGTTAAAGGCACTGATGACAGGTACTATATCTTGAAAGATTGCTGGCTTTCAACATCATGGCTGAATGACATCACAATTCATCATCTTCTGCAAGACAAGTCAAGAGAAGATCCTCTGTTTGCATTAGATGTCAGGTCCAGTGATGATGAAGCTATATTTGGAGAGAAGGATGAATATCACATCTTTGACAACCCACTGTTTGATGAACTTGTCTTCTTGATGACCACACTTCATGGAATCCCTACACTTGTGTGTTGGGATGAGGTGCACTGACCAGACACAATGGGGACACTGGTCCCAGAAACTATGTTAATGTTACTGGGTCATCCCCCTTTGAATTTACTCCCTGCAGATGAATGCTTCAAGGATTGGCTGCATTTGAGGGCTGCTTTTGCTGAGTGTGGGATAAGCATCACATGGTTTTCCTGTGCTAGGGAATTCTTCAATGCAATGATGGGGGCAGTAGTTGGTAAGTTCTGTACCTTAGCAATCAACTGACCCTAATAAAATCTCTATCACAGGCCACTTCAATTGATACATTCATTGGAAGGTACTTCAGTGTGATATCAGTGATACTGACATCTGGATGCAGATCCCCAAGCCTGAGCCAGAGTTTATTGTGCCAGACTGGCTGAAGGACAAGGGGCCAGGTTGGTACTCCAAGTGGATGGGCTTACTCAGTGATTGGGGATATGGCAAAGATTCTAGTAGCAATCCATCTGTACAGAGGGATAATTTGTGTGTCATCATGGTATGTATCCTTCCCAATGGTAACACAACTCATGCCTGATACAAGCCTTCCAGGGGACATTTCCTTTCCAGGCTGTGCAGCTCATGGCATGGGAAGGAGGGCTTCATTGGGCAGGACCATTCATGGGGCACACTGTTCAGCATGACTTAGAGATAGTTGTATGACTCATGTGGATGTTGTGCATTAATCTTGACAGACCCTTCAATAGATGGAGGTTTGAATGTGATGACTATGACAAGGCCAAGCATTGGAGCTCAGTAACAAAACATATCAAACTTGAAGGTCTCAAAGAATGAGCAGCATCCAAGTCTCAAAAGAACTGAGATCTTGAAAATGCAGAGAAGACCTCTGTAATGCTATCATCATCCACAGAATCTGCTTCCACCATCTCCACCAGCAGAAGAATCCTCCCCAAAGCCAAACCCCCACAATGGGCTTGACCTGGACTTCATTCTGGATCACCTGGAATGGTTGCACAGTTGAAGATTGGATTGATAGGGAGAAGAGTAGTGTTCACTAGTCACCTAAGCCCATACTTCTCCCAGCATCCATCTGTGGTGAAAGGATTCTGTGACCTCATCACTCCGTTTGACTGGAAGGAGGAAAGTACTCCAGATGGAGTTGGGATGATAAACATGCCCCCAGCCCCTAACAAGTACAAGGCTGTTGTCAATATCATCAAGGAGATGTGGGATGGGATTAAACCTGAACTTGATGGTCCACCATCCAAAGAGGAGATAGAGAAAGCTCATAAGGAGATCTTGGCACTGCTTGACAAGGGACACATAGAGGTGCCACTGCTTGGGAGTCAGGTGGGGCCATCATGATTTCCATCCCAAATGAAGAAAAGGTCAAGGAATGATGATGGTCAAGATTGAGGGCAGTTCACAGTGTTTGTGTGTCATTTGTAATTCTCCAAGTGTCTGCTGCACAGCACCATACTATTTGTTGACATTTATGCCTCACATAGCATACATGGTACAAATGATCAATATTGGTGCCAAACAACTCACTTAGCATGGCACTTGAGCAATTTTTCACTATAGGTAACCTACACCTCTCATAACTGATGCTATGCCCCAAGACAAACAATCTGCCAATACTTGTCCTAATTGCAATCAAATTACTGCCAGCTGTACCATAGGGCTAGGTTGCAAGAACTGTGAGTCCATCATGATGGCACTTCTCAGGAGGAAGAGGACATCATTATCCAGGATAAGGAAACTCCAGAGTGGTTGCAACAACACTTCCTGGTCAGGGAAGATAGCCCAGGGAATGTTGCAGAGGATTTCCATGATAGACTGTTCAACTTCCACCCCTTGGACAATCCAAACAGAGACCACAATTCAGGTGTGTGGGTGACTTATGACTACCATTGCAGATACTCACTTCAGGGCTCAGTGTGTGCCAACATTGATGAGGTGACTCAGCAGAATGTAGAGGAAGACATGTGTGTCAAGGAAGACATCTATCCTACTGCAGCAAGGATCCTATGAATGGATGCAACATTGCATGAGAGATGGAGAACAACTTTTGGTGGTGAGGGTGCAAGTGGCCTGGGATTTACACCATTCAACTCAGAGGTGGATTGGAGGTTTGCAGAATGGGCTATCAAGAGTGGGGTGGGCCATAAGCAGTTGGATTGATTGTTGGGCATTCCTGGTGTATTCTCTTGTCACTGCAGCTGATTCCTGTCATGTCTGTAAGTTGGCAGAGAAGGCAGGGCTACCATATACCAACAGCAGGGGTCTTCTCAAACTTATAGAGAGCATTCCTTCACAAGCAACACAGCATTCTCTTTCATTTTTTTTTTCAGGGACTCTCCTGAAGACAAGCACATGGCACACTACAGGGACCCTCTGGAGGCCATCAAGGCTCTACTCAGAGACCCAGCTCTGGCCAAGCATATTGTATATAAGCTGAAATGTATCTTTACTGATGTGACAAAGGAAAAGAGAGTTTACAATGAAATGTGGACTGGTAGTTGGTGGGAGGAGATGCAATTGAGTAACACTCCATTTACCAACATACAGTGACTAACCCACACATAGGCCAAATTCCCAGAGGGGTCCTGTGTAGCACCTGTAATTATTGCAATAGACAAGACTCAGCTCACCCAGTTTTCTGGGGGGCAGCAGGCATACCCAGTATACCTCACCCTTGGCAACATTCCACATGCCATCTGATGCAAACCTAGCATACCTTCCTGTGGAAAAGTTTGTGGGTCATAACCTATCCAAAGTGGCAGCACAGTTGGTGAGGATGCATAGAGTGTTTCACAAGTCAATGAGGTTGTTGCTTGAACCTCTCATTAAGGCAGGATTGAAAGGGTTAGAAATAGTTGGAGGAGACAGACATGTACATAATTCCACCCTATTTTAGCCTGCTACATTTCCAACTATCTAGAACAATGCCTTGTTACTTGCTGCAAGTTGGGACATGCCCCAAGTGTCTTCAGAAACAGAGTGCACTGGGTGATCAGGAACCTGGGGAGCTTAGAGAGCAAGTCAATACCCTTTCCACTATTTGCTGAGCCCACACATTGACAGTGTCCTTTAGGGCATTTCAACTCAAGTGCAGATACTGCCTTATATCCAGAACCATTGTAACACCATTCTGTGTTGTGTTTCCACTCTGCTGCATCCATTCCTGCATCACTGCCAATGTCCTTCATCAACTATTCCAAGGTATCATCAAGTATCTTATTGCATGGTGTGCAGAACTCATTAATGAGTCTGAGCTCAACTGCTGACTCCAGACCCTCCCTCAGTGCTCTGGCATCCATCACTTTAAGGATGGTTGGTCCAAGTTATCACAGGTGTCCAGAACTGAAAGAAAGCAAATGGTGAAAGTACTTTTGGGCTGCCTGGTTGGCAAAGTCCCAAATGATGTCCTAACTTGTTACAAGGCTCTCTTTGACTTTGTATATTTGGCACAGTACCCCTCCCATGATGATGACACCCTTGAATATATGGAGGCTGCCCTCACACTGTTCCACAAGCATGAGGAAGTCTTCATTTCATTAGGAATTCAAGACCACTTCAACATGCCAAAGTTCCACAGCCTGCTCCACTATGTATAGTGCATCAAACAATACAGCACCACTGACAACTACAACGTGGAGGCCTTTGAGTGCCTCCATATAGATCTAGCCAAGGAGGGCTGGCATGCATCTAATACAAGGAACCTGATCCCACAAATGATGAGGTGGCTAGATAGGCAGGAGAAGATAGCTACATTTTGATGATATATTGATCACCCTCTGGAAGAGAAGTCATTCTCCCAGGCCATGAGGATTGTGCTAGCAAAACACCCTGCAGTACATGCTCAGCCAATATGGATGATAGAAGAACTCCACTCTGTGCCTCATTTTTCCAAAGACCTCAAGCATTTTCTCAACTCTCTATTGCCCCCCAGACAAGCAATTGCTCATGCACAGCTACAGCATGTTGACTTCAGCCTAGGCCTTGATATCTTGACATCCAGCACAGCTATAAACTACAAATGGATGAATTGGGGAATGATGTAGATGTACAGGAGGGGACAGAGACAATCAAGGCAAAGCCTGGAGATGGTAGTAGATTTGATACCATCATGGTTGCTCATTCTACCACTGCAGAGTCAACAGGCCTGCAAAGTGTGTCAATTTAACTATCCTTGTATGCTACTTTTACCCAAAATGTATTCTAGGAATGAAGATTGGTCACCTTTGAGTCATATTCAAACTGCCTACCAAGATATCCCTTTCAGATGCACCACATACCTGGCCAAAAGAGGAGCTGGCCTATGTGAAGTGGTACAAGATATCACAAATGCCTGGGGAGCACCATGGGATGTACTTCATAAGCAAACCACACTCTGAGCCAACTGGAGGAGTTGTTCTATTAAGGATGATCCACCAAGCATGTCAACTAATTCCTACAGCTGCCAGAAAGGAAGTTTGGTCCATTGCATGGACATCAATGAGTGTGTTGGACAGTTGTAGTTTGTTTTTACTTAACAATTGGGCCACCAAATATTCATATCAAACACTTTGGTAATTTGTGAAATATAAGTCAATATTTATTGCACTGGGGAGACATATAGACTGACAAGTGATATATACATATAATGGTGCTATAGTGCACTCTATATCAAATACTCACACACCATTTGCACTACACAACACACCACTCACTTTCCTAATCAAACACAACCAAACAAATCAAAAAAGCGCACACCACACTTTTGGTAATAAAATGTAGACTACACAACACTAATTTTATTTTGTCTGTATCTCTGTCATTTTTCCATGGATAGATGAGGCAAGCACACCTCTGTGGTCCTCTTGTTAGGTACTACAACTTTCATTAAGACATCTTTGAAAATTAATTTTTCAGACAGCAAATTTTTTTTGGTATTTTGCAGTTTTCTCATCCACTTTTGGGCATATCAATGAGATAAGCATATTCCCATGATCCTGTGACCCAGCCCTACAACTTTCATTATGACATCATGATCTATAGTTATAATAGTGCTATAGTTCACTATATATCAAATAGTGGCACACTATTCCAGTCTGTAACAAATATTGCACTGTTAGTTTTTCCTGATGAAGTGATGCCAAAAGGTGGGTGATGATTTTTCTATGTACAGTGGACTTTTGCAGTGTAAGGACAGTGGTATCTAAGGTGAATTTGGAGAACTTTGGATCTGTCATATGTCAAAAAGTAATAAGGGAAAACATAAAGGCTGAGGTGCTGGCAATCACCTGCACTATGACAATATGTATACACAAAAGACAAGGCAAGAAAAGTCCATAAAATGAAAGCAAGAAAAGGAGAAGCAGTATAAAGGACATGCCAGCCTGGGTAGCAGTGATGCACAGTGGAGACTGGTGGCAATTTCATCAACTGAGGAGTGACATGGGAGGCAGCATTATCTGGGGGCAACAGCTTCAGCACTTGTAGACACATCATAGATGCCAAAGAGATCAGGGGGCACATGACATGTCAGTAGGGATCACTGACAGACAGTGATCAGGAGTCACATGCCAAGAAGGGGCTGTGTGTGATAGGGGATGGCCCTATTATGGTAACTGGGAAGTGGCAGCAATGTTGCTGGTGCAAGCACATGATGTGACAAAAGGTGTGATGTTGGCATACATGACAATGTTACTAGCCAAGGAAGTGTCATAATGCATGAGGGAGTTACTACTGAGAGTGAGAAAGGCTTCTAAGGGCACTCTGTAGCCTTAGGGAGTATAGGCTCCCTACATCACACTTGGATTTGGATTTGTCATCCTTATCCTTCTCCTTTCCATTCCATCTTTGGCAGTTTCTGAACCCTTTTCTCCACTTTGACACTCTTTGCTTCTGTGGCATCACTTTCCACACTTATAGCAGTTCCCTTTGAACTTGGTTTTTGACTTTCCTGATCCACCAGCTGAGTAAGCTGCATTGTCCATGTTGTCATTGCTAGAGCCCTTTTTTGACTTTGAGGCCCAGTGGCCATAGTCATCAAGTATAGCCTCCATGAGTACTGTGGGGGTAAGTTTCATACCTGTGATTTTTGCTGACCCAGTAATAGAGCTAATGGCAGAGTCATAGGATGTTGGGAGGGAGGTCATGATGATGGCTGCAAAACTCTCATCTGAGGGTGCTTGGTCCATGGCTGTGAGTTGTTCATAGAATGCTCAGAGTTTGTCAAAGTGCTCACAAACATTGCCTTTGTCCATGCATTTCATGGCCTGTAGTCTGTGGAGTACTTCAACTGCAACCACCTGTGAGGACTTTTCAAAGAGAGCTGCAAGTCTGTCAAACATCCCTTTTGCAGTTGGGAGTCATTTGACCTGCATAAATAGGCTTTTGGGGATTGTAGCAGCTCCAGGTGAAGTAGCTTTGTCAGGTAAGTTTTGACCCATTTCACTTGTTGTTTGGATACTGATAGGGTCCCTTAACATTTTCCTGGTAGGGATATCAATGATTTTGACTCTGTCAGGGCCTGTGGGGTCACCCTCATTGAAGATGACATCATGAGATTTGAGAATCTGGCTGGTTGAGTGATGTAGGCAGATGTATGCCTTCCTGTTCTCAGCAAAACCAAGAAAAACACACTTGAGGGACTTTGCATCAAGTTTCCTTTGTTTCTCCTCTGGTATGTGCACATTTGCAATGCAGCCAAAGATTCAGACATGAGTGACTGATGGTTTGTTTCCAGTGAAGGCTTCATACAGTGTAACATCTGTAGTACTAGCATGTGTTGGTGTTCAGTTTATGAGGTAGGCTGCATATAGAACAGTGTCACCCCAGTACTTGTTAGGGAGTTTTGCATCATTTAACATGGCTCATGCAGTCTCAACAATGGTTCAGTTCATGCATTCAGCTACACCATTCTCCTGGGGGGTATAGGCATTTGTTTTTTCATGGTGTACCCCCTTTGACTTCAGGTAAGCACTGAATTCATGTGAGCTGTATTCTCCACCTCCATCTGAGCAAAAATAGTTTGACCATTCCCCTGTTTCAGCTTTGGACCAAGTGAAGTAGTCTTTGGTCATGGTGAAGACCTCATCTTTTGACTTCAGGAGTTTGACCACCAGGTGGTGCAAGTGAGCATCAATAAATGTAGTGAAGCACTGGTGACCTGTTTGTCTCCATAGGCCCACACACACCCAAGTACATCCAGTACAGTACTCTTGGACTCTGGATGTTGGACTCTGTTAGAATGATGTTTTGATGCTGTTTTCCTTTGAGATAGGCCTGGCAGGGAGACTCAGATGATGACATGGGACCTGTAACCTCCATTCCTTCAACCATGTTTTTATTCATGAGTTTCAGGATTGATTTGGCATTTGCATGTCTGAAGTGTCTGTGCCAGGTTTTGAAGGTAGCCTTCAACCTTTCAGATGTTGCCACTAGAGCTGAGAACTCTATTGTAGGGTCAAGGAGTGACAGGGGACCCCATGCAATGTGAGCCAAGTGTTGTGGGGTGTGTGTACTCACTTTTAGAATGTAGACTGAGTCTCTCCTTTGCCCTAGTCCAACAACCTCACCCTGTGAGACAATTGAGCATGTTTTGCATGCAAAAATGACTTGTACACCTTGGGTGGCTAGGTAGGCAACAGACAGAAGGTTTGTGTCGAGTTGGGGACATAGTAGACCTTCTGCAGTACTACTCAACCTTGCTTTCCTGCCCCAAGATCCATATCAAGAGCAACACATCCAACTGCAGTTGCAGGAATGGCAGACCCATTACTGATGATGGCAGGCTGTGATGGTGAGAGTTTCTTCAGCAAGGTAAGCCATCCCTGTTGACAGAGGCACCAGAGTCAATGACCCAATGTGTGTTGGAGACACCACTGCTTTATGTTGTCATGAAGAGTCAAAGAGGAGGAGGGTCATGTTCAGGTAGGTGTGTGACCTTTGCAACCAGTTCATCCTTCTCCTTTTCCTTTTCTGATTGTGTGGTGGTCTTGGCTGCCTTGTCAGACTTCTTCTTTCTACATTCCCTTTCATAGTGGCTGGTTTTCTTGCAGTAGTTGCATTTGCACTTTTTCTTCTTCAGGTCATCTTTCACTTTCCCTTTTTGCTTGGTAGATACACTAGCAACAAGTGCAGTCTGTGCAGAGCTAGAGCATCTCAACTTCTCTTCTATCAAAACTTGTGAGATGACTGAGTCAACTGACAGTTTCCCATCAGAAGACATCAGAATCATTCAAAGGGTTGAGTACAAAGGGGGCAGTGAGATCACCATTGCTATGGAAACTAGGGAGTCTTTGAGGGGTTGGCTGAGTGATTTTAGGATAGTTGCTTGCTGCCACATAGCATTTAGCTGTGTCTCCATGGAAGTTTCATCAGATAGGGTTCCCCAGAACAACTTGCCTATGAGATACATAGGCTATGGTTTGTTTTCCCTTCCCATCATAACATTCACTGAGCTTTTTCCAGACTTCTGCTGCTGTTGTAGCATGCAGCACACCACTGAGTGGTTTGTCCTTCAAAGTCAGGGTAATCTGAGCACAAGCTTCTTTGTCCTTTGCTAACCATTCAAGGTAGCTGGCTGGGTCAGCTGTTGCATCAGGTTGGGTAGTCTGTGATCCTCCAACTATCTCCCACAGGCCACAGACATCAAGGATCATGGCAATCTGATATTTCCACATCTGGAAATCAGATCCATCATTATCCAGTGAAGGTACATCATACAGATGACTAGAGGCTTGGGCAGGTTCTGCAGTGGTGGATGTGGCAGATGCAAATGGTAGTCATGCCTGGTAGTGGGCTGGCTGTAGACACTGAAGCTGCACCTGACATGGTATATGCTTGGGATAGACTGTTTTTCCAACTTCACAGAATTAGATTTGATGTGAGTCAGGGCTCATAATGTTTTCCAGGTTATGTAGCTGGAGACAGCAGAGGAAGTAAGTCTAGCAAAAGAATGTCTCAGTTCAAGTTGGTCAAAACTAACAGGGACAGTTATCTACCTAGCAAAAGAATGTCTAACATAGGTGTAAGTAAACTGTCCAATCATTAAGGTAGTAATGGGTATTCTCATCTCAGTATGAGTTGGTCAAAACTGAGGTGTGTCCAAAAAAATGTCCAGACTAAAGTTGAGCATTATAATATGAGTGTGCTGTAAGAGAAGCAGATACAACCTCCAACATTAAAACAGGCATTATCAATCTGTATTCTGCAGTGCAAGATGTGCAACACAGCATACCAAACACAATGAGCAAATCTGTCCCATTTGTACACCCAATCATGGTAAAGAATAGTGGTGGTGCAAACATACAGTTACATGTGCTATTCATGTAGAAAAGGGCTGTAGGTGGCCTCAGTAGTGACTCAACTACTGTTATATTAGATGTACCTGTTGGCAGCTACAGGTTATCAGTAAGTAGTCTACTGTAGGGTATATATGGACTTACCCTCAGTAGTGACTCAACTACTGAGGAATCAGTACCAAAATGTACTACCAAGTGCGCTCTAAGTGCTTATGTAAGCAAGTGGAAACTCGCACCAAATTATGCATCACACAGAGGTGATTCAATCTCCAACAATTCAATGAGAGAGCCATGACTAGTGTGATGGCATGATTCTCCACCTTCTTGACACTCCCAGAGACCCTGTCTCATGTTGTGCTGTCAAGGCTCTCTTTCTCATGTGCCTTGACTCACCCCTGCAGAGCATAATTGTATGTTCCATTTTCTGTGTGTTATATCATTGAATGACATTACCCCTGGTAGCCATACTACACTCCCTGGCTGATGGCCTTCTGACAGATCTGCCATTTGTACTATCTACTGATTGTTCAAAATCTGATCAGCAGTTAGAAGACCTCTTCTGGCCATTTTCTTTTGCACCTGAACTGACTGTGATGGTTATAAGATGCTACTATTGCCCATCCCCCTGAGTATGTTTGCAAATGGGTGTTATTCTAGTTATGGGTACTGAGTGGTCTGTGGGTGGGCACCAAGCAGACACTCAGGGGGAAACAACTACATTTCATCAGGAATAAAATATATTATTTACTCTGTTGATTATGACCTTGACACAATATTATATTCTGATGTGCATTGAAATAATTGATCAAATATAATTTTCTGCCCCAGTTGTCAAAATATTTTTTTTGGTCAGTCTTCAAATCTCTGCAGAATATAATATACTAGCAACCATTTTGCTGCTCATTAAATATATATTTTGCTTTTCCATTTTGAGAAAGTTAAACTTAATTGTTCACACGAGTACATATTTTCACAAACATTCTGAGGCACCTCCAAATACAAAATTATGCAAACTAGATAATACTATATCAGAATATGATATCCTACATTTGGTTTTGGGATTATTTTCTGCCCATGTCAAAATATTGAAATTTCCCATGTGTAACCACCACCTTGCTCACCCTACAACTAACAACCTGCAAACTTTGCACCAAGTAAACTCATTGCACGATGGCAAGGAAAGCTCATTCATGGCTACGTGAGAAGCTATCCAGTTCTACACCTACTATTAACTCGTCGGTACGCTTTAATACTCGTAAGCGACAAGCAATGGTATTGATCGGTCCGTGGAAAACAGTCACAAAGACCTTGGAATGAGGTTGCGTCTAGGGACGTCTCCTCGACCGTTGGACCCACAGGAAATGCTCCTCAGAAGGCGGTCTATGGCATGGGGCACTTTTTTCGCCGATCAAACCAAGGTCCACCACGTGCTATCAAGACAGAGACAGCTAGTCAAAGTGCTGGTGTTGATGTGCAGGAGCAACATGATCCATCTCAGGCAGTTTCTACTCAGAGCGTATGTATGTCGCATTGCTACGATATACGCGGACTAATGCCTTTGGATAGAATCAGAGGGCAACTGACGGAGCGCCAGTAGAAGCCATGCCGGCCGCAGAGAAGCTTGATGCAGGTCCCTTGCTGGATACTGGCGAAGGCCCTGTGGGACCGCTCGGTAGCGCAAGTGCGGCATGCAGACCAACCCTCGCATCAGTAGGCAGTGGAATCGATGCCGCTCAACAAGTAATGGATCGCATGAAGCCAATTCCATGGATCCGTCGAACAAACACCGATGGTGGTGCACAATCTGGTGCCGTGGTTACAAACACTCAGAATATCAGTGATACATATCGCCAGCCTCTGATAATCTTTAACTTGATTGTTAGCAGTATTGCAATTGTATGCAATTTTTACTCACACACTCCCAGTTTCTGACATAGGTATGCAGCTTAGCCCGTATGCTCGAATTGCACTGGGAGTTTTGACCGCCGCTTCTCAGGTACGTTGTCTACCCATGTAAATTTTGCTGGCCTCTCACGTGGTTCTTTACAGGCTCTCATCAATCAGTTGGATTTAGACAACGAAGTGTCTGGTCTATTCGATACGGTTAGAGGAGTCTACGTGTTTCTTACAGAAGAAGACACCATCCAGAATATCGATAGCATGGCAGAAACGTTAGGGAAGATTGCGCAGGTCATAAGTGAAGCGGTACAGTTCATCAGGGAGTACTCAGAGGTAAAGAGCTTCTGTAGGTCGAAGTCTTTTTTTTTTGCCCCCGAGTCAAATCTAACACATTCTTAGGGGTGAGATTAAGAAAAAACATAATCTCTGAGAGGCAGGCCTTCATCGATAGCTACACCAAGTCGCTGGACGCCTTGGTGCAACAATATCGGGATCGTACGGTTCGGGACATTCAGATCAGTACACGGTCTATACTTCAAGACCTCAACCTCGACGGCATGGATTGCGCAAAGGCTGCGGGTCTGAACAAAACGAAGAAGTGCCTCGACGGCACTAGAAAGGAGATCCTGTCGGAGATTGTCAGCTGGATCCAAGACACTGATGAGAGTGCGCCTCGCATTCTCTGGTTGCACGGGCAGGCCGGCAGGGGGAAATCGGCCATCGCGCATACCATCGCTCTGGGACTCAAGCATGCCGGAGGGCTTGGATCGTGCTTTTGCTTCGCACGTGATAGGCAGGCCGAGCATCGCGAAGAAAAGATATTTACTACTATCGCACGTGATCTCGCGGACCGGGATCCTGCATTCCGGCGGGCTTTGGTTGATGTGCTTGTGAAGGACCATTCTCTCAAGACTACACCCGATGTCACGGAACAGTGGGAAAGGCTTATTTTGGAGCCGTTATCAAAGGTGTCGAATACCATGATTGGAAATGTGGTTGTGGTGGTCGATGCACTGGACGAAAGTGGTCCGGAAGGATCGCGGAAGCACATCTTGTCGGTGCTTGCATCTCAGGCCAGCAGTCTACCCCGTAACCTCCGTATTTTCGTAACATCCCGCCCTTTACCTGATATCGAACATGCCTTGAGTGCCGCTCCACATGTGAAGACAACTCCATTGGATGCTGTTTCCGCAGAGTCGACAGAACGCGATATTCGGCTGTATGTCTCCAACCAACTTGGTTGCCTTCCAGACATCGGGGACACTGAAGTCCAGAGGATTGCCCAGAAGGCGGACTGCCTATTTGAGTGGGCTCGTCTGGCCTGCGACTACATCAAGCCGTACAGAGCTGGAACAACCGTAAAGGAACGCTATCAGGACCTGGTCAGTCTACCGTCCGAAGAGGGAAGGGCACTCTTAGATACGACTTACTCTGCAATCTTGGAGAATGCTATCCCGAAGTCTGGGAAATCCCTTGAACGGTTCCATTCTGTAATGCATCAAGTCGTGATGACACTTGAACCTCTACCTGTGGTGGCCTTGAATTCCATGCGCAAACACTTCCCTAACGAGCAGGATCGCTATGATGTTGTTCTCATCCTCAAGTTCATGTCGCCAGTACTGGGTGGTATTGTTGACTGGTCTTCTCCTGTCCAACCTCTCCATGCATCCTTTTATGACTTCCTAACAGATAAATCACGCAGTGGGGCCTACTTCATTGACACCTCTTGCCCATATGACCTGGCCATTGCCACTTTGCAAATCTTGCATAATGAGCTTCGATTCAATATTTGTGGACTGGAAAGTTCCTACTTGAGCAATGCAGAAGTTGCCGGTCTACCAGAGAGAATTAGCAAGAACATTTTGCCCCATCTGTCCTACTCCTGTCACTTCTGGTCTCAACATCTGCAGAAGACTGTATATGACATAGACCTGGCAAAGTTGGTGCAGGATCTTGTGGGGAGCGAAAAAATCCTATTTTGGCTTGAGGCCTTGAGCCTCCTGGGAGGAGTTGCAAATGCTGTGGCTGCTCTTATCTCTGCTGCAACATGGTTGTGGGTGAGTCTGTCATAGTCATTTGCATTTGGTATTGTCTAATTAGACATTGTAGAACCAAGCTGACTTCAAGGACACACTAGAATTGATAGAAGATGAAATCAGATTTATTCACAGTTTCAGTGGTGCAATCTTACACAGTACACCACATCTGTACATCTCTGCACTGCCATTTCTTCCTGTGAAGACAATGCTATCAATGACACTCATGCCAAAGTTCTCTTCCCTTCCTGGACTTATTGGAGGAATGGAACACTGGCCAGCCATTCTACTTGCTTTGGAAGGGCATACTGCTGCAGTCTCATCAGTTGCATTCTCCCTTGATGGCAGGAAGATTGTATCAGGCTCAGAGGACATGACTATAAGGGTCTGGGATGCTGAAAGAGGTGTCCAGATTGGCAGCCATCTTGAAGGGCATACAGGTGGAGTCTCTTCAGTTGTATTTTCTCCTGATGGCAAGATGATTGTGTCAGGCTCTTGGGACAAGACACTGATGGTCTGGGATGCTGAAAGAGGTGTTCAGATTGGTAGTCAGCTTGAGGGGCACACAGATGAAGTTACTTCAGTTGCATTCTCTCCCAATGGCAAAAGGATTGTGTCAGGCTCTTGGGATAACACTTTGAGGGTTTGGGATGCTGAAAGACATATCCAAATTGGCAGTCATCTTAGTGGACATACAGATGGAGTGTATTCAGTTGCCTTCTCTCCAGATGGCAAGAAGATTGTGTCAGGCTCAGAGGACAAGACTATCAGGATCTGGGATGCTGCAGGAGGTATCCAGATTGGCAGCTATCTTGGGGGGCATATAGATGGGGTCATAGCAGTTGCATTCTCCCCTGATGGCATGAGGATTGTGTCAGGCTCTTGGGACAAGACTGTGAGGATCTGGGATGCTGAAAGAGGTGTTCAGATTGGAGGCCATCTTGAGGGACATACAGATCAAGTCACTTCAGTTGCATTCTCCCTTGATAGCAAGAGGATTGTGTCAAGTTCTTGGGACAAGACTGTGAGGGTCTGGGATGCTGAAAGAGGTGTCCAGATTGGCAGCCACCTTGAGGGGCACACTGCTCAGGTTGAATCAGCTGCATTCTCCCCTGATGGCAAGAGAATTGTGACTGCCTGTTGGGACAATGCTGTCAGAGTCTGGGATGTTGAAAGGAGTGTCCAGATTGGCAGCCAGCCTGTGGGACACACAGATCAAGTCTCATCTGTTGCATTCTCCCCTGATGGCAGGAGGATTGTCTCAGGCTCCTATGACAACACTGTGATAATCTGGGATACTGACAAAGGCATCCAGATTGGCAGTCACCTTAAGGGGCATACTGATCAAGTTGAATCAGTTTCATTCTCTCCTGATGGCAAGAGGATTGCCTCAGCTTCAAAGGACAAAACTGTGAGGGTCTGGGATACTGAAGGAGTTGTCCAGACTTGCTGCCATCTTGAGGGGCATGCAGCTTGTGTTGCTTCAGTGGCATTCTCCCCTGATGGCAGGAGAATTGTGTCAGGCTCTTGGGACATGACTGTGAGGGTCTGGGATGCTGAAAGAGGTGTCCAGATAGGCAGCCATCTTGAGGGGCATACTGATGGAGTCACCTCAGTTGCATTTTCCCCTAGTGGCAAGAGGATTGTATCAGGTTCTTGGGACAAGACTGTGAGGGTTTGGGATGCTGAAAGAGGTGTCCAGATTGGTAGCCATCTTGAGGGACATGCAGATCAAGTCACTTCAGTTGCATTCTCTCCTGATGGAAAGATGATTGTTTCAGGTTCTTGGGACACCACTGTACAGGTCTGGGATGTTGAAGGAGGTGTCCAGATTGGCAGCTATCTTGATCCTACTGCTGCAGTCTCATCAGTTTCATTTTCCTCTGATGGAAAGAGGATTGTGTCAGGCTCATGGGACAACATTGTGAGAATCTGGGATGCTGAGGGAGGTGTTCAGATTTGCAGACATCTTGAAGGACATACTAGTGGAGTTTCCTCAGTTGCATTCTCACCTGATGGCAGGGGGATTGTGTCAGGCTCTTGGGACAAGACTGTGAGGATCTGCAATGCTGAAGGAGGTATCCAAATTGGCAGCCACCTTAAGGGGCATACCAGTGCCAGTGGAGTCACCTTTTTATCCCCCTCTGACAGAAAGAGTAATGCATCTTGCTCATGGGGAGACCCAGTGAGGGATTGGAATACCCATATGGGCCATACACATATAACCAACACCAATGACAAGTTGAATTCATCCACATTCAACTTGAGCAATGACTTTATTCCATGTCATGGCAAGTATCATCCACCTGTGATGTACTTGATTTTTGTTAACATGCCCTTCAGTCATTAACTCACATCACATTTGCTTTTCATCTGTCTCTTCACATGCCCTCTGTGATAGTGACCAACTTCTTGGTGAACTCCTGCATGGGGATAGGGAACCATGGTCACAATTGGTCAAGCTTCATCATGATGGCTGGGTCAAAGGTCCAAATGGCAGATTGCTCCTCTGGATACCTGTGACCTTCAGGCAGCCATTTTATTCCATGGGCACCACAGCAATCATGCCCAGAAGTTGTTGCATTGAGTTAAACTTGAGCCAAATGGCTCATGGCCATAAATGGCAAAACTGTTACAAGTTAGGTGCTTGATACAGTTGTATATCACATAGGGTACAATTTCAACATGTAACATTGGACAAATAAATCCAAAGGGGGTACTGAGGTTTTTGAGAGGAGGATACCAGATGCAAGTTTTACCTGGGAGAGGGAGACTCAGAAGAATGGAACATGTCTTAGATATTAATATTAGTGTTGCCATGGCTTCAAGCTGCCATTTTTTATTTCATCTCCTGTTGGGTTAATGGACATGTACCCAGTCTAAACTATGTGGCTTTTGGGTGTGACTATCATAGAAAAAATATTTATAATAATTGATCAGCCTATTCTTGAGATATTCCATTCAAGCCATTCATGCTTGAGCTGAGCCAAAACATAGAGCTGCACCAATATCTCAAGAATGGCTAAATCAATTCACATGGGAATTTCAACAGTGGATAGAGGAGATTTTAGACTACATTTCATTCTCTCAGTGCAAGTCATTTAATGTAGAAATAAGCATGCTAGCTGGAATAAGCTGAAATATGCCCAAGCTGAGCCATGGCAACACTAGATATTATGGTAGTCTAGCCTATGAGAGGGAGACTCCAGACTACCAGCATGTATATAGTGCAAGAACATGGAAAGAAAAGAATATTCACCCTAAACTGAATGGAACCAGACTGATGTGTGACTTAGAAAAAATGATCAGCCTGTATATGAGTATGGTTATATCACTTCAGTCACCCCCAAAATGAGACCCATTAGGTCTGTATATTTCTACAGATGTATATACCTAATAGGTCTACTGGGGTTGGGAATTCCTGGCTGGTGCTGGTGAATCACCATGCCTGGAGATTCACCATGGAGAGCACTAGAGAAAGTGCTTTTCACCATTAATAATATATTTATTGTGTGATGTGACTGAGTGGCTGGGGTCCAGATGGGACTTTCTCCAGCATGAAATGGACCTCAGTGTGGGTGGTATGGAGCATTGTCCAGTGTAAAATAGACCTGATTATGGACAATATAGGACTTTCTCCAGTGTATAATAGACCTTATTTTGGACCACATGGGACTTTCTCCAGTGCAGATTACACCTTATTTTGGACAATGTGTTACACATGCCCAACTGTGGGACACTGTTTCCTTCCCTGACTGTTTGTTACTGCTTGACTTGTTCTATGATGTTCCTTTTGTGTCCTTTGACTCATGCTCCAGCTTGGCCAATAGTGGTATTCCCTTGTGTCACATATTCAACACATGTAGAACTCTGGCCAATGGCCTTTTCTTCTCTAGCTACATGAGGTCACCTGGAGGCCTCTTCTTTTGTACTATAAATACCTGACTCTAGTCCTGAGGAACCTTCAGACTAGAGCTGCCCAATATATTGGACAGTTACTCAGAACTTCAGACTTGAGCCCCATAAGCTCTACTTCAGAACTATGATAAATCCTTCAGACAGAATGTTACAACTGTCATGTTGTAGAACAACTACTTGGGCTAGAACTACATTATCAACTTCAGTCTTAACATAACAAAAGCTCTAGTCTATACTTTGGCTGTCAAGCCCAATCATCCACTACCCAGTGTGACACTATTTTCCCTCAAGGGAACAGATTGTGGGGAAACCCACTCAAACCACAAGAACCCAAACCTGAGCCATCAAGCTCTGATACTGAACAAAGCACTGTGGGTGACTCTTCTTGTGAGAGTGCAAAGGGGAAAGTGGGGAAAGCTGTAGGATGGACCTAGGCTCATCCCAAGGGGTGCTGTGTCAGAAGGAGATGGGAAAAAGGTCTAGAAGGTGAGAGAAGACTTTTTGTGATGATTGGGGAGTACTGGCAATGAGGAACTCAAAATTCTGCCTTAGGTAGGCAACAGGGATTTTTATAGGTTGGAAGAGGCTATGTAGGGGCTTGGGACTTGAAGGGCAGTGATTGTTGACTCTTGTAGATGATAGGAAAATTTTGTAGGCACAAGGGAATCAGATGTACAAACTGGCAGTGATTTTCTAGCAGGAGAAGACTCAAAGATGGCAAATAGATGATGAGGCAGATGCTGGGGACTCTGAGAATGCTCTGAAGACTCAAAGCTACTCTGTAAATGGCTCTTGGCATCAAGGGACTCTCAGATACACACAAAATGGTGCCAAAAGGTGGGTGGTTTATTTCTCTACATATGGTGGACTTTTGTAGTGTAAGGACAGTAGGTTCTAAGGTAAAACCAGAAACTTTTGGACCTGCCATATGTCAAGAGCAATAAAGAAAATAAAAAGGCTGATGTTTTGCCAGTCACATATGCTGCAGCAACATTGATGAAGGTAAAACAAATAGAGTCCAGAAAACAAATGTAAACAAAGCAGAAGTGGTATAAGTACATACTTGCAATGCAAAGACATGCAGTGGGAGCTGGTGGCAATTTCATCAACTAACCCTAAAATCAGAGGGTGGCATTGTAGGGAGAGTGTCCTCCCTACACAATGCAGTGGGCAGAATTTAAACTGGGTGTAAATGTAATGGGAAATGTGAATCAGAAATTCTGAGTTTAGTCTGACATCTGTGCATTGACACAATTTGAAGTATTGTTGGTGGAAAGAATGTTGGTGATAATTTGATAAGTTGGCAGTCATGTTGCTTGTGTGTGAACATTGTCCCAAATGGGAAGTATCAGTGTCAAAAGTATGGCTGTTGAAACTTCATATATTGATGAACAATTAGAAACAGAGCTAAAATTTAAAGTAATACATTTATGTACAAAATGTAGTACTAAACTTCATGTACTATGTGGATTTCATAGGTATTACATGAAGTTGAGTCATACATTCTGTAAATGAATTCTTACTTCAGGTTTTATCTCTGTTTCTAATTGTTTGTCAATATATGAAGTTTTGACAACCATACTTTCAACACTGATACTTCCCATTTGGGACAACATTCACACACAAGCAACATGACCACCAACTTATCAAATTATCACCAACATTCTTTCCACCAACAATACTTCAAATTGTGTCAATGCACAGATGTCAGACTAAACTCAGAATTTCTGATTCACATTTCCCATTACATTTACACCCAGTTTATATTCTGCCTACCATGTTGTGCTAGTAGGATATTTCTTTTATTTTCTTGTTTTTACTTATGTTTTCTTTTACTATACTTTTGTTTCACTTTTACTTAGTATTTGCACACATTGTGGCTTGTGTAAGTCTGTGCGAGCACTTAGAAGTGCACAGTACATACTTAGAATAATAACAGACGAGCTTGTAGAAAAGGGCTGTAGGCAGCCTCAGTAGTGACTCAACTACTATATGTATTGAAGTACCTGTAGGCAGCTACAGGTTATCAGTAAGTAGTCTACTGTAAGATATATATGTGTTGGAGATTGAATCACCCCAGTGTGATAGCTTATTTTGGTGCGAGTTTCCTATGCTTACATAAGCACTTAGAGCGCACTTAGTAGTATGATTTTCATACTGTTCCCTCAGTAGTTGAGTCACTACTGAGGGTAAGTCCATATATTATCCATATTAGACTACTTACTCATACCTTGTAGCTGCCTACAGGTACATTGAATATTACAGTAGTTGAGTCACTACTGAGGCTGCCTACAGCCCTTTTCTACAATATGGACTTACCCTCAGTAGTGACTCAACTACTGAGGGAACAGTATGAAAAACATACTACTAGGTGCGCTCTAAGCGCTTATGTAAGCATAAGAAACTCGCACCAAAATTATAATATCACACTGGGGTGATTCAATCTCCAACAGAGCTACCCCAGACGAGAAGCCGGAAATAAGACGAACCATACTCGGAATCTTGTTCTCCATTCCCAGACAGTCCCTAGATGTTATCTTGAGTTTATTTTGGGTTTTTGGGCATGTTTTTCAGTCTTTCTCTATACTCTTTGACCTTCCACCAGGAAACTCTAGCCTCCTGGGATGGATTCACCCCTCTCATCATATCTAGGAGACCCCTACTATATCCCAGGGTCCTTTCACTCTCATCTCTACATCTGGAGCCCACCATGAGGGGGCTGTTTTGCTTGGTGACCCCACTTCTCCCCTACCTCTGAGCTCGTGCACGCGTTTTCTCGTGACAGGACGCGCGAAACCTCTCGCCTTTCGGGATTCTGATTCTACTCGACGAGACCTTTCGAACGGTGCCTGTTTCGCTGTGTCCGCTTCAGTACTTCCGGAGATATTCTTATTTTTGTGGAGAAAGGCTCTGTAGGACGAAAATTGGTATAACTCAGGGCTGGGTGTGCCATTTCTCATGTTTCTTCGTTCGCCCACTTCTCCTCGCACACCTCTACCATCTCCAAAAGTTTCGTAGAATTCTGTCGAGCGGTTCTTTCCCAGCACACTGCTGTCCTCCTCCCCTGCCACAGCTTTGCTCCCTGGCACCTCCCCTTTGCATTTCAGGCCATTTTGAGTTGTAGGAAGCCCTCTTCCACCTTCTTAGAGTCAGTAGACAACCCACTTTGGGACCCATCAGCCGCTTCAAGATCCCAGACACTTTGAGACACCCAGACACACTCCAAGTCCTTTTCGAGATGTATTCGAGACGTAGATGCTTCGTTAGACACACCCGCTTCATTCGCAGACATAACCAGACATTATATCATTGTTTTCTTGCACGTATTGCAGTCGAGCAAGGCTGCAAGTTTGAGAGTTAAGTGTTTGAGTCACAGTGGTGACTAGTTTCAGTTGTTGGTGGTCAAAACCACTTTGAGACATATCAGATGAGATTTTCTGCACCCTCCTCCCACCTTTGTGGATTTGTTGCCGCACCCCCAACCCCCCATAGATGTTCGAGGTTGCATCGAGGCAACCCCACCTCTTCATTTACCTTTCAAGACCAACTGTTGGTGTTTGAGCCTTGCATTTACCTTCAATACTACTGTCAAATATCAATTATGATGTGATATATATTCTTTTGAGCTTTGTATAGCACTCATGATGGAAGAAGCACCCAGATTGTCTTGAGCCCCACTCAAGTCCCCCCTGGAGTTCTTGGGGCAGGCCAAGGACTTGCCACATTACCTCAAGGATGTAGTGGAGCATGGTAAGGCCCAGGGGGCAACAGATACCTTGTCACTCATCTGGTTTGCAATTGACAGAGCACCACCCCACACTGGAAGGCTCTGGAGCTACCTCATGGCCAGTGCCCCAATCTTTGGGCAATGGGAGAACTTCCAGGCACTTGTTGTTGGAGATTGAATCACCCCAGTGTGATGTATATTTTGGTGCGATGTTTACATGCTTACATAAGTGCTTAGAGCGCACATAGTACTACACTTTTGGTACTATTCCCTCAGTAGTTGAGTCACTACTGAGGGTAAGCCTACATATTCTTTATATTAGACTACTTACTGATACCTTGTAGCTGCCTACAGGTACATCAATATATATAGTAGTTGAGTCACTACTGAGGCTGCCTACAGCCCTTTTCTACACTTGTAACTCTCCAGTACCCCAAGATTGAACCAGTCAAGGATGTCCTTGAGTACTTTGAGGAGTTCTATGCCTTCCTTGAGGGGACTTGTCACAGTGAGCTAAGCTTGGTTGCAGCCCTAGGGGACTACCTTTGTCATTTCCAGGTCTTGTCCTTGGCCCTGGTGAGTTGCAATGTCTTGGAGTTGAGCCATCAAGGCCAGCTATTCCTTCAAGGGCTCCCACCACAAGTCAAGCTTGAGGTTTCAAGGAGGCTTGCATCCAGGTACCCCCTGTTTGAGATAGGCCACCTGTGGCCTATTGAGGTCATTGTTCATGTTATGAAGTGTTGGAGATTGAATCACCTCTGTGTGATGTATATTTGGTGCGAGTTTTCAATTGCTTACATAAGTGCTTAGAGTGCACTTAGTAGTACATTTTGGTACTGATTCCTCAGTAGTTGAGTCACTACTGAGGGTATGTCTACACATTCTTTACCAGTACTTACTTACTGATGACCTGTAGCTGCCTACAGGTACACTAATATAATTTAGTAGTTGGGTCACTACTGAGGCTGCCTACAGCCCTTTTCTACACAAAGGAGGTTATTGAGGAGGGGGTTGGCTCCTCACCCCCTCATCTAGCTTCAAAGGACCCCTCATCAGCTCACAAGTCTCCTGAGGAACCCTCTCAGCATGTGCACTCACCCTCAATCAATTACCAGTTGGACACCCCTGTGGAGTACTCTTGGTCTCATTCTAGAAGATGCTCCCAGGGAGAAGTGCACTCAAGCATGAAGCTTCCTCCTCATTCTCCCTTTGAGGCATGCCCTCAACCTCTGAAGACTCCCCCTCCTTCCCCTGAGCATGCTTTGAGCAGCTTGTCTCCTCACCAAGTCACTTATGCAGGCTTGCAGCACACTGTGGCTCAGCTGTGGTGGTGTGTCATGGATAAGCAGGCTGGTGAATTGGCTTCAAACTTGCTTTGAGGCTTGAGAGAGGACCAGTGGTCATGTCCATGCCAAGTTGACCATTCAGAAAGTACAAAGATTTGCCCCCCTCACTCCCAGTTGACATCTACCAGCCCTCAAGACCTTGGTTTGGCCTTGACTCACTCTCATCAACCTTGTGAATCCTCAAGCACCCCTTCAAAGAGCTCATCTCATCTTGTACCTCCCTTGAGGCACCCTGTTTGTCCCACCCCTTGTTGTAGGTCATGTCCAGGGAGCTTGTTCCTGCTTCAAGGGACCCCAGCTTTGCTGTCAAACCCTGCCCCTGCAAGTTTTGAGTCCCATTTGAGAGTGTTGGGTCACTCACCCCCCCTTCAAGAGGCTATGGCTTCAAGTAGGTATCCCTTGGCTTACCAAGAGGTCTCAAGGCACCAAGTTTGGCCTTGAAGATTCAGTTTTTGTTTCTTCTGTGGTCATGAGGGGCACATTCAAGTGCAGTGTGGAGTTTTTGCTTTGTATCTACAGTGAGTGAAAAAATGTGTGCAATGTTTTGCTGTTTTGTACTAAGTCCAGTGTAGCACCATGAGGCATGGGAATCCTGCTTAGCCTTGGTGAGATGGATGGTAGCATTGACTCTTAGCTACAAAATGGTCCCAGGGTCATGTGATTTGGTCCAGTAGTCCTTGAGATATGTCAATTATAAAACAGGTACATCATTGCACATGTTTATTCACTTTTGGTTTGGCAGTAGAATTGGGGGAAATAAAGGAATAATTGTGGTTGTTTGGTCCTACAAGCAAAGATACACACATAAACATTATGTCTGAGTTTGAATATGTTCACACACTTCTTTATTCCCAACCTTTACCACCATGAGATCTCTCTCTGCCACCCAAAGGAATACTATCCTGACTATGCTTGATTCTGGTCATTCTCCTGCTTCTATTGCCTCTAGTACTGGCCTACATTGCTCCACCATCTCTAGGCTTCATTCCAAGGAGCATTCCAGCCTGCAAAAGTCCTCTGGAGGTCATCCATCCAAGCTCTCCCCTGCTAATGTCTGCCATGCCATCCACCTCATCTCAACTCAGAAGGCAGAAAATGCTGTGCAGGTGACCAAAACCCTCACCAATATTATCAACCAACCCCTCCACCCAAATACTGTCTGCCAGCACCTGAAAAAGACTGGTATGAAGGCTGTGGTAAAGTAAAAATGACCTATCCTCTCTGCCAAGCATCACAAGGAAAGGTTAGACTTTGCCTATGCTCACAAAGATTGGACTTTGGAGGACTGGAAGAGGGTGGTATGGTCTGATGAGACCAAAATCAATTGCCTGGGCACAAATGGGCATGGAAAAAGCCAGGGGAGAAGCTGAGTGATAGGCTAGTAGAGGGGACACTGAAGTTTGGAGGAGGTTCTCTGATGATGTGGGGCTGTATGACTTGGGAGGGTGTTGGATATGCTACCAAGATTGATGGTAGGATGGATGGGGACCTATACCTTCAAATTTTGAAGGATGAACTACAAGAGTCCCTTGAACATTATGGTCTCCATCCTCCTGACATCATCTTCCAGCAGGACAATGACCCCAAGCATACCTGCAAGCAGGTCAAGGAGTGGCTAGAAGAGCAGGATTTTAGGACCATGGTATGGCCTGCACAGTCCCTTGACCTTAACCCCATAGAACATGCCTGGGGTTACCTCAAGAGGAGGCTTGTAGAGTATGAACACCCTCCCAAGGGGATATTGGAGTTGTGGGAGAGGACTCAGGTGGAGTGGAACAATATACCAGTTGAAGAGTGTTAGAAGTTGATTTAGAGCATGTCTAGGAGGGTTGAGGCAGTGCTTAAAGCAAAAGGAGGCTATACCAAGTACTGATACCCCTTAGATACCCCTTACTTTTCAAAAGTGAATAAACATGTGCAATGATGTACCTGTTTTATAATTGACATATCTTGAGGACTATTGCACCAAATCACATGACCCTGGGACCATTTTGTAGCTAAGAGTCAATGCTACCATCCATCTCACCAAGGCTAAGCAGGATTCCCATGCCCCATGGTGCTACACTGGACTTAGTACAAAAAAGTGAAACATTTCACACATTTTTTCACTCACTGTATATGTTATGAGCAAGTGTACTGTACTTTTCTAACAATAGAGTTACAAGTTCAAGTTTCAAGTTTGAGTTTGAGAAGGTCTTGAGTGGCCTTCTTCAGTGTTTAGACAGCTTCAGACAGCCTCAGATGTCCTCAGACTGTGTTTTCTCTCCAGGCTATAGAAGCCCCTTTGGAAGATCCTCCCTTTCAGGTCATCTCTACCCATCCCTAGCTCTTCTATTTTGTTTCCTACAGCAGCTTGGACATATTCTCTTTTAAGGATAGTGGGTGGAGATGTTGGTTGAGAATGGGATTCAGGGAATAAGGCTGAGCTATCAACTTGGGCAGTGTTTCGACATGCTCCACTTAGGAGGTAGGTTGCATGCTTGTAGATGTTGTCAAATGGCTATGGATTGTTGATGTCATGGTCTAAGTCCTTGAGTTGAAGATGGGTAGTGAGACTGTTACAGAATCTGGGGGGAGAACCTTTGAGGAACTTTTCATTGACATAGTCAGAGTCAGTGAGCTTCTTCTTTTTATTGATCAGGGTGATGATGTGGCAAAATTCATGAACATATTTGCTGAGGTTGTCTAGGGATGACATGGGATTCTGTACTTGGTGATGAAGGAGGGTCTTGAGGTCAACTTTCATGTATTGTTGACCTTTAACATTGGCACCAGGGTAGAAACTGGTTACTTCCTTAGTAAAATCCTCCCAGTCATCACCTGCAGCAGAATCAAGGGATAACCATAGTTCCAGCTCATTCCTGTCAGCATGGTGAATGGCCCATTTGATCTTGTCCTTGTCAATGGTGATACCTGCATCAGTGCAGATCTGGTCAACATCCTTGAAGTAGGTGCATATATCTTCAGTCTTTCCAGAGAGCTTGGGGGCTTTGTTAGAGCCCCTAAGCAGCATTTCATGGTGGTTGGTAGTGGCAGACATGGGCACTGGTATTGATGACAAAGGTGGGGCAGGATTACAAAGTGGAGGTGGATTTCCAGATGGTATCAGTGGAAGAGGTTGGACAAGTGGCAAAATGAGACTCTGAGAGGGGATATATGAAGATGATGGTAAGAGGAGTTGTTTGGTGGTGAAAGTAGAAGCTGTTGAAGATGACAAGGATGATAGGTCAGTAAGTGGCAATAATTCTTGGTGATCTGGTGGGGGTGCAAACAACTCATCAAGCTCAAAAGCACCTGGTATATCAACTGTCAATGGAGAGTTGGGTTCTGGGTGATGGGAGAAATCTGCTGGGAAAGACTCTGAATCTAGGGAGCTAAGCTCTGGGATATGACAGGGATTAGTGGCAGGGACAAAAAGATCAGAAGATGATATTGAGAGATGATGGAAGGGCTCTAAGAGCTCTTTGAGTTTGGTTCAGTTGCAGGTACATCATAGAGATCTCCTTTCCAGTTCTACAGACCCCTCACAGTGGGCTCCAAAATGATGTGGGCAACTCTTCTTGTGAGAGCACAAGGGGAAAGTGGGGAAAGCTGTAGGTTAGACCTAGGCTCATCCCAAGGGGTGCTGCATCAGAAGGAGGTGGGAAAGAGGACTAGAAGGTGAGAGAGGATTTTTCTTGGTGACTGGGAGGGTTGGCAATGAAGAGCTCAAAAGTCTGCCTTAGGTAGGCAACAGGAATTTTTCTGGGTCAGTAGGAGTTATGTAGAGACTTAGGACTTGAAGGGTGGTGATAGTAGACTCATGTAGATGACAGGAAAATTTCTGTAGGCACAGGAAGACTGAATTTACAATCTGGCAGTGACTTTCTAGCACAGGAAAACTCAAGGATGATGAAAAGATGATAAGAGAAGACTCTGGGAACTCTGGGGACACTGGTGACTCGAAAATACTCTGGATAAAACTCTGGGGACTCAAGGGACTCTCAGATACATACACACAAAACATCAGGAAAAACCAACAGTGCCATTTATCACTACAGATGCAAGAGTGGTAACTATTGTGCTTATGGCACTGCAACCATCCCCCTTATCTATATTGACATATAGACACTAATATTTAAGACTCACCATAAATAGTGAAATAGTGCAATAAAGATAGTGCAATTATGAACCACAATGTGGTTATGCCACTCATGCTTTATATGCTCTTAAAGTTACATATGGTCAAAAATAGGTATTAGGACATCCTTAGTTTCTCATTGCTGGTTCTTGGTGAATAAATGTCACAAATGGCAATAACATTGGTACAACAGTACTATGCCAACATTAATGTAACACAAGGGACTAGTTGACACAGACAGTTGAACAATGCAACTCAATTCAAGCTACCACACCCTCAAGCTCCATTTTGGCAGCTTCTTCCAGCCCAGGGAAGTCAAACACCAGTGGAGACACCTTCTGCACTGGGTGAACCCTGCAGAAGGAAGTCATCATCAACTAGTTTGTGATACAGCAATGTCTTACATCTAGTACCCCACACCCTGCTGAATGCTTTCTTGTACCATTTGGAGGTACATAGCTGCAGGGAGGTGTGGGGTGGTTTGAGGTCACATTGTACTACCTACAGCTGAGGGGATCCCTTGTGAGGCACTCAGGCACACACTACAGGCTTGTTTGGACTTCTGGGCCCTCACTTGTGGCCCAGGAGAGTTGGCTTCTTGGTTACCTTTCCCCCTTTGAGTTTGGGATCAGTCCTGCCCCTTGCCACCTCTTGAGTTTGACCTGAGATGACTCCAAGGCATCCTTCAAGGTCACAAACTACCCAGTCCCCTTTGAGAGTCAAGTGGTCCCCTCTGAGCTACCTTTGAGCTCCCCCTGAGCTTCATTCCCCCTTTGAAGCACCCTCAAATTGCTTTGATCTGTGTCCCCCCTTCAGCTGAGTAGTGATTTTATTTCTTTTATGTGGTTTCTTTTGTTTCAAGTTTGCATTTTTATGATTCTAGCTAGAGTTTTGTTTTGAGGATGATACCCCTGCCTCATTTTATGATACAACTCAGTATGTGATGACTGGGGACAGTCACCATCTAAAGCCCCCCTCAGATGTAGGGAGAGTGTCCTCCCTAGTAGGATATTTCTTTTATTTTCTTGTTTTTACTTATGTTTTCTATTACTATACTTTTGTTTCCCTCTTTTTACTTAGTGTTTCGAAGCAGTGTACTCGCATGGTGGCTTATGTAAGCCTGTGCAAGCACTTAGAGTGTACAGTACATACTTAGAAGAATAACAGACAAGCTACCTCAGACAGAATAGCCAAAATTAAGATGACAGAGACTTGGAATAATATTTCTTCATCCCCAGACATTCTATAGATGTTCTCTTGAGTTTCTTCTGGATTTTGGGCGCATTTTTCATCTTTTCTGCTTACTCCTTGACTCTACACCAGGCAACTCAAGCCTCCTGGGTTGAATTCACCCCCCCTCTCTCACTAGGAGACCTTTGACCTATTCCTAGGGTCCCTTCACTCACTTCCTTACAATGGGCATACTTTTGGCATTATAGTCATATACAGTAAATAGGCCACAGTGGCATTTTCTTTAGAGTCTGTGGAAGAAGGTAAAGTAAAATCTGAAGTCAAGAAGGGGAGTCTGCAACATAAAGGGAACACACAGATACTAGATTCTCTTGGTCTCCTTGTAACTCTGGCAAGTCATTGACTGACATTAAAAACCCTGTTTGCCCATCTCTAAGTGACAGTGGCATTCTTGGCAAGCAAAATACTCTGCCTCATCTTCTGGGTTTACAAATCAAGGGTGCTGGTAGAGGCAATGACAGGGACAAGTGGGAATTAAAAGTTGGCAGCCTGAGTTAGGGTTGCAGATTTCTAACAATTGCTTGCTGTCAGGGAAGTCTCAAAGGATGCTGCTAAGTAGACAGAAAAATGGACAGCCTAGAAGTAGGTCAAATGGGGCTCTGTTGATGACTTGAATCTGTAGGTGAGCTTCAACAGGTCCAATCCACAGGGAGGCACTTTCTATGACACCTAGAGTGCTCTCCTTTGACTGGTTAGCTGCCTCCAGGGTCATACACATGTCAGAACAAAGGGGGGCTCCCAGAACCTCCCATAACTTGTGCCTAAGGGCAACTACCTGACATCCACTATCAAGAATACATTTGACCCAAAGTTTGTCCATAAGGATGCCATCTACTGCATGTAGAGGAGTGGTGGCTAGGCTGACACACTTCCCCTCCATGTCCTTGATGAGATATTGTTTGTATGAGGCCCAAGTTGACAACAAAGATGATTCTGATGCAGTCTCAAGGCTACCAATTGCAATCTTTTTTGTCATAGCCATCTCTTTAATTTGTTTGTGGATTTCTGGGCTGATGGTGAGAAGATCTTGTGTTGAAATTTTGATCTTGGCACCTAAAACTTGGGATATGAGACATTTAGTGGCAGCAGCTTCATCAAAGCTACTCTGGTAATGAAACTGAGGGGTAGGATTAGTCTGGGGTCTGGGGTTAGAAGCTTTGGCAGCATTTTGTCTTGTGTGAGGGTTGTTAGATGATGGCTGAGTATTTGAGGCTGAGGTAGGTGTGGAGTTGCTGGGAAGAGGAGGATTGGCAGGGGCAGCATTTTGAGGATGACAAGCAGGAATTTCTACACTGTCAAAGCAAGCAGGTTTCTTCTTCTTGATGGCATTCTTGAGCTCCTCCACCTGAGCATAGGCTCTGGCTAGAGCATGCTTGTCTTCTTCATCAGCATTTTCCTCAATCTCCTGGTCAACAAGATAAGATGAGGGGTGAATCTCTATCTGAAACTCCTCTGTGTCATTAGAGCCAAAGAACATAGTATTAACAAGGTGGGGAGGGGTATCATGGCCTTGAGATGAAGGGGCAGTGCCAGGAGACTGAATGGATATTAGGTTAGCTGACACCATTATAGACTCTCAAAGAGCCAAGAAGTTATTGATCTTTTCTTTGAAATTCTGCCCTGCAGCAGATCTAGGGATGTCAGAGCCATCTTTCATGAAGACCCTACTGCCAATGAGCACACATTTCCCCTGGTGGACATATTCTTGGCACAGTTCACACTCAGGAGTCCTGTGACCAGTGGTACTGCCACAGAAGAAGCAGTGGGGATCAAAGGAGCAGCAGAATTGTTGATCTTGGGGCTGCATCTGATGAGGTGCTGGGGCAGAGTCAGTTGCTTGGACATACTCTCTCTTCAAGATGGTTGGTGGTGCTGATGGTTGGGAGTAAGACTCTGGAAATAAGGCCAAGCTATTGACCTGAGCAATGTTTCTATGTGTGCCACTCAGGAGGTAGGCTGCATGCTTATAGACATTGTCAAAGGGCCACAGATCATCAACATCATGATCTAAGTCCTTGAGTTGGAGACAAGTAGCAAGGCTGTTATGGAATCTGGGGGGAAAACCTTCAAGGAATTTCTCATTGACATAGTCATCAGGGAGCTTCTTCTTTTTATTGATCAGCATGATGATGTGGTGAAATTTGCAGACATATTTGCCAAGGTCTTCCAGGGACAACATGGGCTTCTGAACTTGGTGATGGAGGAGGGTCTCAAGGTCTGCTTTAGTGTACTGATGCCCCTTGATGTCAGCACCAGGGTAGAATCTAGTCACCTTGTTAACAAAGTCTTCCCAGTCATCACCTGCAGCAGAGTTGAGGGATGACCAAAGTTCTGACTCATTTCAGTCAGTGTAATGGATAGCACACTTAATTTTTACTTTGTTGATGGTGATACCTGCATCAGTGCAGATCTGGTTGACATCTTCAAAATAGGTGCAAATATCTTCAGTTTTTCCTACAACTTGGGGGCTTTGTTAGAGCCCTGGAGTGGCATTTCACAGTGGTTGGCAGTGGTGGACATGGTAACTGGTGTTGACAATGGTGGTGTGGGCAACTCTTCTTGTGAGAGCACAAGGGGAAAATGGGGAAAGCTGTAGGTAAGACCTAGGCTTGTCCCAAGGGGTGCTGAGTCAGAAGGAGATAGAAGGGGGACTGGAAGACAAAGGGTGGACTTTTTGTTGAAGCTGGGGAACATAGACAACAAAGAACTCAAAAGTCCACCTTGAGTGGACTGAAGGAGATTTTTCTACAAGTAATGGGAGGCTAGCTGACTCTGGGACATGAGGGGTGGTGATTGTAGACTTTTATAGGTGATGGGAAAATTCTTGCAGATGTAGGGGACCAGTTTAATGAAGTGGTGGTGATTTACTGGCAGAAAAGAAGTTGAAGATGGTGATTAGACAATAAGGTAGACTCTGGGGACTCTGAGGACGCTCTGAAGACTCAAATATACTCTGGGATATGACTCTGGGGACTCTGGAAACTCTCAGACACACAGATGTTGACTCCAAAAGGTGGGTGATTATTTTTCTGGGTATGGTGGACTTTTGTATCATAGGGACAGTGGTATCTAAGGTAAAATTCAGAATATTTCAGATCTGTCATGTGTCAAAAGCAATAAAGAAAATATAAATGCCAATGTATGGACAATCACACATGCACAGTGATGTAGATGAAGATAAAACAACCAAAGTCCAGAAAACAATGGTAAGTAAAGAAGAAAAGGTATAAGTACATACTTGGGTTGAAAGGAAGTGGAGTGGGGGCCAGTGGTGATTTTGTCCACTAATCTGGGGCACAGAGAGCAGTGTTATTAGGGTGGCAGTGGTTTTGGCACTTGTAGCATGAATATAGCTGCCGAGGGGCTGGGATGATGTGTGACAGGTCAGTAGGAATTGCTGACACTCAGTGTTCAGTGGTCACATGAAGGGAGGGATACATGCATTAGGGGATGGGCTTAATATGGTAGCTGGTGAGTCAGTGGCAATGTTGCTGGTGTGAGCACATGATGTGGTGGAAGGTGTGATGTTAACATATGCAGCGATGTTACTAGCCAAGGGAGTGTCATAATGCATGAGTGAGTGACTACTGAGAGTGAAAAAGGCCACTAAGGGTGCTCTGTAGCTTCAGGGAGTATAGACTCCCTACAGTGGTGGAGTGGGGTTATGAAGTGAAGGCAGATTTATGAGTGGTATTGGTGGAAGGGGTTGGACAAGTGGGGAAATGAGACTCTGAGAGGTGATATACAAGGATGAAGGTAAGAGGAGTTGTTTGGCAGCAAAAATGGAAGTGGTTGAAGAAGGTGAGGATGATAGGTCAGTAAGTGGTGATAATTCCTGGTGATCTGGTGGTGGTGTGAACAACTCATTGAGCTCAAATGCACCATGTATGTCAACTGATGACAGAGAGTTGGGTTCTGGATGATGGGGGGAATCTGTTTGAAAAAGCTCTGTATAGTGTTGCCACAGCTTCAAGCTGCCATTTTTTATTTCATCTCCTGTTGGGTTAATGGACATGTACCCAGTCTAAACTATGTGGCTTTTGGGTGTGACTATCAGTAGAAAAAATATTTATAATAATTGATCAGCCTATGCTTGAGATACAGTGAGTGAAAAAACGTGTGCAATGTTTGGCTGATTTGTACTAAGTCCAGTGTAGCACCATGAGGCATGGGAATCCTGCTTAGCCTTGGTGAGATAGATGGTAGCACTGACCCCCAGCTACAAAATGGTCCCAGAGTCATGTGATTTGGTGCAGTAGTCCTTGAGATATGTCAATTATAAAACAGGTACATCATTGCACATGTTTATTCACTTTTGAAAAGTGAGGGGTATCTAAGGGATATCAGTACTTGGTATAGCCTCCTTTTGCTTTAAGCACTGCCTCAACCCTCCTAGGCATGCTCTCAATCAACTTCTGACACTCCTCAGCTGGTATATTGTTCCATTCCACCTGAGTCCTCTCCCACAACTCCAATATCCCCTTGGGAGGGTGCTCATACTCTGCAAGCCTCCTCTTGAGGTAACCCCAGGCATGTTCTATGGGGTTAAGGTCAGGGGACTGTGCAGGCCATACCATGGTCCTAAAATCCTGCTCTTCTAGCCACTCCTTGACCTGCTTGCCGGTGTGCTTGGGATCATTGTCCTGCTGGAAGATGATGTCAGGAGGATGGAGACCATAATATTCAAGGGACTCTTGTAGTTCATCCTTCAAAATTTGAAGGTATAGGTCCCCATCCATCCTACCATCAATCTTGGTAGCATATCCAACACCCTCCCAAGTCATACAGCCCCACATCATCAGAGAACCTCCTCCAAACTTCAGTGTCCCCTCTACTAGCCTATCACTCAGCTTCTCCCCTGGCTTTTTCCATGCCCATTTGCACCCATCTGACCCCAGGCAATTAATTTTAGTCTCATCAGACCATACCACCCTCTTCCAGTCCTCCAAAGTCCAATCTTTGTGGGCATAGGCAAAGTCTAACCTTGCCTTGCGATGCTTGGCAGAGAGGATAGGTTGTTTTTGCTTTACCACAGCCTTCATACCAGTCTTTTTCAGGTGCTGGTGGACAGTATTTGGGTGGAGGGGTTGGTTGATAATATTGGTGAGGGTTTTGGTCACCTGCACAGCATTTTCTGCCTTCTGAGTTGAGATGAGGTGGATGGCATGGCAGACATTAGCAGGGGAGAGCTTGGATGGACGACCTCCAGTGGACTTTTGCAGGCTGGAACGCTCCTTGGAACGAAGTCTAGATATGGTGGAGCGATGTAGGCCAGTACTAGAGGCAATAGAAGCAGGAGAATGACCAGAATCAAGCATAGTCAGGATAGTATTCCTTTGGGTGGCAGAGAGAGATCTCATGGTGGTAAAGGTTGGGAATAAAGAAGTGTGTGAACATATTCAAACTGAGACATAATGTTTATGTGTGTATCTTTGTTTGTAGGACCAAACAACCACAATTATTCCTTTATTTCCCCCAGATTCTACTGCCAAACCAAAAGTGAATAAACGTGTGCAATGATGTACCTGTTTTATAATTGACATATCTCAGGGACTACTGCACCAAATCACATGACCCTGGGACCATTTTGTAGCTAGGAGTCAGTGCTACCATCCATCTCACCAAGGCTAAGCAGGATTCCCACGCCTCATGGTACTACACTGGACTTAGTACAAATCAGCCAAACATTGCACACGTTTTTTCACTCACTGTACTTGCAATGCAAAGACATGCAGTGGGAGCCAGTGGCAATTTCATCAACTAACCCTAAAATCAGAGGGTGGCATTACTAAGTGGGCAGCACTTGTAGGGTGGATATAGGTGCCAAGGAGATAACATGACACATGACAGGTTGGTAGTGATCACCAACAGACAGTGTTCAGTGGTCATGTGAAGAGAGGGGATGTGTGCATGTTAGTGGATGACCCTATTGTGGTAACTGGTGAGTCAGCAGCAATTTTGCTGGCAGGAACAGGGGTACATGTTGTGAGGGGACAGGCTTGATACAGTAGCTGAGGAACAGCATTGATGTGATTATGTGATGAATGCAGGGTGTGATGGGACATGTGATGTTATGTGTGGTGGTGATGTTATTAACCACAGGAGTGTCATAATGTGTGAGGGAGCAACCACTGTGAGTGAGAAAGGCTGCTAAGGGCACTCTGTAGCCCTAGGGAGTATAGACTCTCCACAGTGCCATCAAAGTGCACACTCCAACTGACCTGAATCCCTCACCATCTGAGGACAACACTGGCTTCCTCCAGAACACCCTCCAAAACATACTATCCTCTTTAGGATCCCCCCATCCCCTTACCTCCCAACCACAACTAAAACCTGGAAGCCCATTCCTAATGTCTGGATCTGGATCTAGTAGCCTAGGCTTGGGACCCTCGAAGGGTGGAACCACTGCTGCTCCAATGAAACCTACTGAGTTAAAGATCAGCACACCATTTGAATATGACAGTGCCATGAAACTGTCATGTCCTTCCTGTACTCAGTAAAGGCATACCTCTTGATAAACCAAGATGTCTATGACAACAACAATAAATGTGTCACCTATGCTCTCTCCCATATGAAAAAAGGAGTGGTGCAAGCATGGGCAACCACCTTTTACCAGGCTGCCCTGGAAAAGGCAAATCCCAGTTTTGGGACCCTGAAAGACTTTGAAAAAGACTTCAAAGCAGCCTTCACCCCTGCAGATACAGTTGGAGCTGCTATTGCCAAAATGTGAACCCTGAAGCAAAAAGGGTCTATTGAAGAATATATCTCAGAGTTTAGAACTGCTGCTGCTTGAAGCAGCATCAAAGAAGATGTGGCCCTTGTCAAATTCTTTGCCACCAGACTAAAACCTGCCCTTTTCCACTGAATCTATGGCATGGACAAAGTCCCTACCAAAATTGAGGAATGGTACAAGAAGGCTATGCACTTTGAGAACCAGTGGCAAAAAGCTTGTGCCATTACAGGAAGAACAAGTGACAAAGGGAAAGGAAAAGCCTACCCTGACCCTGATTCCAACATCAAGAAGAGAAAGACCCCAACACCATGGACATTGATGTGGTTAGGCTCTCCAAGGAAGAATGAGATCATCACCTGAAGAATGGCCTATGTTTCAACTGTGGGGAGAAAGGACACATGTCTTGGGAATGCCCCAACAAGAATAGGTCCCCTGCTAAGAAAGTTAAGCAGGTAAAGAAAGAAGAATCAGATGATGAAGACAAAGCCTCTGTGGCTCTGGTCAAACTGACCAAATTCCTTGGAAAGGGTTTTTGAATGGGGAACCAGAGTTGATGCCTGGAACCCCTGAACAATCTATCTTGTATGTGGCTTCTCCTGTAAAAGTTTCATCTCTCCCTGAGAGAGTTATGAAAATCCCCATTTCTGTTTTTATGAGAACCATGGGAGAAAAAGTTGTCAACACCACTGCCCTGATTGACTCTGGGGCTGAAATATCCTGTGTTGACTGGATGTTTGTCTGAAAGAATAAACTGCCAACCAAATGAGTCCCCAGACCCATATCTGTCACAAATGCTGATGGATCCCCCAACAAAAAGGGCCAAATCCTGTTCACCACCACCCTGTTTGTCAAAATTCAGGGAATCACCCACAAAGAAAAATTTTATGTGATGAACTGTGGGACAGAAAAGTCATCCTCAGTATCCCTTGGTTACAGAAAAATAACCCTGTGGTAAACTGGTGAAGTGGAACCATAACAATCAATGAATCCACCAATGTTGCAGCACTTCAAGTCCCCACTTCCATGCCTGAGGACTTCCCACCAAACTCCCTCCTTGACCACAAAGAACCCAATGCCTTCACAACTAGAGCATTAAACAGATTTTCTAAAGCAGCAACCTTAATCACCCCAACAACAAGTGGGTGAGAAAACTCAACCTGACTACTGAGCTAGCCCAGAAGGAAGAGAAAAACAAACCAAAGGCCATCCTACCCCCTGAATTTGCTGAGTATGCCTCAGTCTTTGAAAAACCCTTGAACAGAACCCTTCCCCCAGAATGACCCTATGATCACCCAATCAATCTGACAGAAGACTTTGTGCCAAAAGTAGCCAAAGCCTACCCACTCATACCTTCCAAACAACTTTCCACTGAAAGGTTTATCAAAGAAAACCTCTGTGAAGAGAAGATCTGCCCATGCAACTCCCCACAGGCAGCACCCTTCTTCTTTGTAGGAAAGAAGGATGGCAGTCTTAGACCATGTCAAGATTATTGATATCTGAACAAACACATGGTCAAAGATGCCTACCCACTACCACTGATATCAGACCTAGTAGACAAACTGAGGGGAGCCTCCATCTTCACAAAGATGGATGTCAGATCAGGATACAACAGTGTCTGGATCAAAGAAGGAGACCAGTGGAAAGTGGCATTTATCATGCACAAAGGACTCTTTGAACCCACTGTAATGTTCTTTGGATTGTGCAACTCCCCAGCAACCTTCCAATGGTTCATGACTGATTCTTTTCAAGATCTCATTGCCAAAGGATGGCTGGTTGTCTACATGGATGACCTAATTTTCTCAAACAATCCAGAGGAACATTGAAAAAGGACACTGCATGTCCTCCAAAGAATGAAAGAACTGTCACTCCTGCTAAAACTGGAAAAGTGCCATTTCAATCTCCCTGAGGTGGAATACCTGGGAATGATCATTAAACAGAACACTGCTGCCATGGACCCTGTCAAAGTCCAGGGAATAGCTGACCAGCCAACCCCCACTAAGGTCAAAGATGTACAATGGGAATGCCTGCTCTGCTGTAGACCGTGTGTGACTCCTGACAACTACCCTTGGCTTTTGCTGTTTGGCTTTACTACTACTGCTCTGACCCCTGACACCCAGTCATGTGACTTCCCCCCTCTCACTCCTAAGACACCTGCTCCCCAGTCCATGTGCCCCCCCTGCAACAAGGCAAACCTCTGGGTTTGCTACTCACCATCATCTTCTTTGTCTGTCCACCCACCATTGTCTTCATTGTCCTCCTGCTTGTCTCCCTCCCCTTGTCTTTCCCTCTCCTCTCACTCCATCTCCTGCAACTCCTCTAGCACCAACCCTGCTCTTGGTACAAACAACCTTAACCTCTGCATGTGCACCATTCCCCCTACTGGGAACCCTTCTAGCATTTCCACCTTCTACAAGTTTCCAACTCTGTCCATGACCTGTCATGGTGCTGATCATCATGGTAGCAGCTTGCTTGCACTGGCCATGGTGAAGTCTAGTGCACTGTTGTATACTTGGATGAGGTCCCCTTTCCTGAACACTACCTCTCCTGCTCTCAAGGCCAGGACCCATTGATCAAATGCAACCTTTCTTTTGACTGTGTGCCTCACTGCTTGGCCTTCTCCATCCAACCTCTGCTGCTCCACATACACCAGTTGCACCTCCACCTCCCTCTTCTATAGCTCTCCTTCTGCCTCTCCCATTGGTGTCCTGACTGTGTTTACTACAAATCCCAGCAGCAGTTCTTTGGGTGATAGTTGGAATGCTGGTACAATATGTTCATTCAGTTGTTGTATTGCTTTGTCAAAGTGCATTGGCCATGCTGCTGGTACTTCTGCAGCCTTTGGTATTTCCCCTTCATCCTCTCCCAATTCTGGGCTGCACATTCATTTCAGCCAACCTAGTAATTTCCCATTAGCATTTTCCACTAAGCCATTGACCCACAGTGCATATGCTGCTACCACTCATTGTTCCATGTTATTTGCTTTGCACATGCCCTGACTTCTCCATTGTTGAAGTGCGATCCTCTGTCTGTCATGAACACCTCCAGTGTTTTGAACATTCTCCAAATCATCTGCAATCCATCTATCATGGTCCTCACTGTGCCATGGGTTTTCAACTTGAACCCCCATATGTACTGTGAGTACATGTCCATCACCAGCAGTGCTGTGTGATAACCACCTTTGCCCTTTGGCAAACTCAGGTAATCCATGACCAGTAACTCAAATGGGTGTCACCTTGTTATTGGGTACAGCAGCATGTGCAGGTTTGTGGTCCCAAAGTTCTTGCACTGTGGGCATTGACACAATGCTTGCATGATTGACAGATTGAGTTGCAGGCTATATATTTGATCCATCAGTCATAGTTTTACCAAGTCCCTACCCCAATGTCCATTTTCACTGTGTTCCTGTTTTGCTAATTTGATTGCTTCCTCTTGTGTTACACATTTGACCTCTGGTCAAGCTCTGAGGGATTTGGGTAATGCTGTATGCCATAATTTCCTGTTCTTGATGCAGTACCCCTCTGCTCTATGCCTCACCTGTCTTTGCTCTCAACTGTCATTGTCTTTGTCCGGCCTGGTGATAGCTTCTATGACTTCTGCAAACAATGGTTCATTAGCAAATCTGTTCCTTAATTGTGTGATGATGGTCCCCTGCTCTACTGTGAACAAATCATTTATGAGGCCTTTTGTTGACTCCCAGTCCTCACTGACCATCCAGGTGCTACCATCCTCTGGTTCTGCCAGTTGACCTGCATGCATGTGACTTAGTGTGTCTGCAGCTGCATTGGTTCTGCCTGGTCTATACCATATCTCTGTGATTTGGTATGCTGATATTCCATCCCTCCATCTTGCATACACCATTGACAAGTGATCACTACACAGTGTGTCTCTGAGCGCTATACAGTCAGTTTTGACTTCTACTGGAAACCCCCACACTGTGTTGCTGAAGTGATTGAAGCCAAACTTGAGTGCTGCAAACTCCAGGATGTATGGTTTGTACCTTTCCTCTGCTGGTGATGTTCTCTTTGATGCATATCCAACTGGGCATATCACTGTAGCTTCCTCCCCATTTTGTTTTGCCACTTTGAACCTTTGTGACAACACTGCACCAAAGCCATCCTTGCACCTGTCCATTGTCAGAATAAATGGTGTTCCATCAAACTTTGGTGCACACAGTACTGGTTCCATCACTAATAGTTGCTTCAACTTCAGGAACACCTTTGTGTGCTGCTGCATCCAGTACTTGTCCAGTACTTGGTCACACAGGTACTGTCAGTACCATTTCTTTCCTGCCTTCATTGCTGGGTCTGGGAGGTCTAGGTTTCTTTGCAGGTCCATCAGCAGCACTGCTATCCATGTGTAGTCCCTGATTAATGTTCTGAAGTACCCCATTAGACCTAGGAACTGCATCAGTTCCAGTAGCATATCTTGTGCCTTCCACTTAGCTATGGCCTCCAGTTTGGCTATGTCTGGCCTGATTCCTGCTTCACCTACCCTTGACCCTCTGAACATGACCTCCTGGAAGAACAGCTTTGTTTTTGGTGGTGACAGTGATAGATCCTTCTCTCAGCATTTGGATAGGAACTTGCATACTTGCTCCAACAACTTGGTGAACTCATTTCCTGCCATCCCATTGTCATCTATGAACATTTCCAGCCCCAGTTCCACCATGACATCCCTGAATGCCATACTTGTCATGTCCAAGAAGCATGCTGGTGCCCCTGTAATGCCCATTGGCATTCTTTGATAGCACTGGAATCCCTGCCCTTCTGTGTATATGCACAGGTAGGGTTGGGCTTCCTTTTTCACCTTTTTCACATAGAAGCCTGATGCTAGGTCCACAACACAGATGTACTTGTGTCCTGCTAACTGTTGTTGCTTCACTCTGATATCTCCTTGCAACATTGGCACTACAATCATTATTTTGTTGAGTCCTGCGAAGTTCTGACACACTCTCCACTTGGGTCTTCCCTCTGGCTCCCATTCAGCCATCAGCTTCACTTGTTTTGGTGGCAGCTCTGGGTTTGGTTGTTCCCTGTTCTGTATGCACTGTTCCTCAACCATCCACCTGATCTTATCCATTGTTAGTCCCAGCACTCCATGTGCCTTTTGTGCTAGCACTGTTGGGTGTACCACTTTGACCTCATCTGACCTGATGTCTCACAGTATCCCCACCTCATTGAACTTGTCCAGTATCAGTAGATACCACTCCCTTTGGGCTTGTGTTAGTGGTTTCTGATGTACTTTTAAGGGGAACTTAGCATCTTTTGGTATGTCCAGCCTGAACTCTATGAAGTCCACCAGCTTGACCTCCTTCACTGACAATGCAAATGTCTCTGCAAACTCCACCACTAGCTCCTGTGCTTGCTTGAGCTCATGTGCTGGTAGGTTCCTGTACTGGACCATCTCTACCACTCTTTTCACCCTAGGGGGGTAGAACAGGCCTTTTTCCATTAGCCTCATGAACACTTCCTCATCATCATCCTCTGTCTCCTCCCTCATTTCAACCAGCAGTTCAGCTCTTTCCTCTCCCTCTCTACTGTCCCCATTTCCTTCTGCTGTCACCTGTCCCATGTTCACTGTGCCCTGCTCTCCTGCTACTCTGCTTTCCTCCTCTCTTTCTCCCCCTTTCTCTCTTGCACATTCCTGTTCTTTTTCTCTGCCCCCTTGCCATACTCTCATGGGTAGAACTGATGCTGGTATGGCCCTTCCTGCATGGTTTTCAACTCTGTACTGCTTGTTTCTCCATGGTAGTTGGATGGAGTCTGTCCCATAGTCATGGATTGCTTTTGCACTGTCCAGCAGTGGTTTCCCCACCAACATCCTCCATGACCCTCCACTTGGGAAGACTTCAAAGGACATTTCTATTCTCACCAGTCCCCACTGTACTTTGCCTGACCATGTTCCTTCCAAAGGTACCACTGACCCATCTGCCATTTGCAGCACCTGCACTGATGGGCTTAGGTTGCCCAACCTCCTCACTATCCTCTGGTATGCCTCTGAGTCTATCACATTTATCATCACTCCACTGTTGACCATTGCCAAGAACCTTATGCACTCTCCTTGTGGGCCCCCTAGACTCATGACTGCCCAGAATGGGTGGCTTTTGTGCATGCTGATTGGTTTCCCCTTCATGTCCACCATGTAGACATCAGTGACTGTATTGGTGCACATTCCTACATTAGTGCTATCATTGACTGGCAGTTCCTCCTCTCTCCCTCCATTTTCTGGCTCCTCTTCTTTTGGATTTGTGAGGACCAGATTTTGCTGACATTTCCCTGAGAGAGTAACCCTGATGAGCCAGATAGGCAGTGTTGGGAGTTGTGGTACAGGATAGAGGATAAATGATGCAAGTTCATGTTTGGCTTTGTTTACATGCTGATAAATCATTGGATTGATCATGTGATATATTATGTAATCAATAGCTGGCATTCCCACCATGAATACATACTCTACATTGTAGATTGCATCCACCATGATGTCAGCAACAAAAACATTGCAATGCATAGGCCTTAGTAATTGGCCCATACAATCACAGCCACTTCACTCCTGAGCTTGGAAAGACCACAAATAGAAAGCTGGGACCAAGGGCTACAATTGTCTTCCCTATGGTATTAGCACAGCCACAACCAATCCCAAGATATCTTACACATAATCAAAATGTTGCAAACATTGCAACATTTTTGTTGCTTGCTGTATCAAGAGTCAGTGTGACAGGTTAAGGAAAGATAAGAGACCTACTTTGATTCTGGGTGCAAGCCCATTGCTCATATTGACAAGCAACATCCACAATCTGGTGCCCAAAAACATCTTCCCAAAACTCTGTGGAGTTGTCCATTGTGGTCCATGTTGATTGAATGGAGTTGTTAATGTGGCCTCATGTGACTAGCAACATAGCATAGATGCCAGTATGATTGTGGAGGCCATGGAGCTAGTGGCAATGGTAGTTAGGCAATCATAGTATGTGCATTGATGTCTGCTTACCTCTTTGGTGATTTTGTCAGTGGTCATCAGTACATCTTGGGCAGCCACAACATTGTTTGCTTGAATGTGGTGTATCTTCATGTTGCAATGTTCATTGAGTGCACTAATATAATGGTCCATTTCTTCTTGTGTGAGGTTCTGCAGTTTCTTGTCTTCTTTTACCATTTGCTGGATCTCTTTCAATGAATATTTCGATCTGGATGGATGGTCTACATGAGCATTGAGTAGAGTTGAGTGACTAGATGGGAAAAGGCATACCTGCATTGACCTCTAAAGCTTTCACATGGAGCAGAGCATTATGCTACTGCACCTTTTGAGAGCTATGGTAATGAGTCTTGCTGCCTACTATGCCCTTCAAATACTCCACTGTCACATTGTGCCTCAAAGTGATTTTCTCCATCTTTGAGGCTTGTTGAGTGAGATACTCCTGCATAGCCTTATCCAGGAGGGTTTTCTTTGTGACCCTCTGTTCACAGGTGATTGCCCAGGATGCTTTCTGAACCTCTGAGATCTGTCTGGGAGGGCATGGTTGAATAATACATGCATCTGGGTTATGTGTAGCCCAAGTGGAGATGTCACATATCCCTTCAGTGATTGGCACCTCAGGACAGTTTGTATCTTTGACATTCTCCTTAAGAGCTTGATCAGTGCCAGGTAAATATGAGACAAAGGAATCTTGCACCATGACAGAGCCCATAGTGCTGCTTCCACTTCCATTGCCTCCAGATGAAGGTCCAATGTTGCCACTAGCTGGCTGCAGGCTTGAGAGAATGGCAGGCACTGTAGGGAGTGAGTACTCCCCACTAGGATATTCCTTTTATTTTATAGCTTTTACTTTTACTTTATTGTTTTTACTTTCTTTTACTTTTATTTCTGTCCATTTACTTTTGGTTTTACTTAGTATTCTGAGTAGTACACTCACATTGTGACTTATGTAAGCCTGCACACACACTTGCATTACATTTTACCTACCTAAAAAAATAACAATCAAGTTACCAGTTGCAAGTTCAAGTTCAAGTTTCAAGTTCAAGTTGAGAAGGTCAAGAGTGGCCTTTCTCTGTGTTTAGACAGCCTCAGACAGCCTCAGACATCCACAGACAGTACTTCTCACCAGGCTATAGAAGCCCCTCTGGAAGTTTCCTCCTCCTTCAGACATCACCACTCTCCCCCAGCTCTTCTGTTTGCTTTTCCTACAGCACACCTGACAACAGTTGGCTATCAGATGCAACACAACCACATTCACTGGCACAGGGCAGGATAAATGGAGATGTCCAGTTCATAGAGGACTGAAAACAAGAGTCCAAAGAGTTATTCAAGTTGGCATCAAGAAAATCACATATGGTATTGTCCAGGTCGAGCTGGCCAATGAGAGAAGGGGGAACCACAGGGCAAAGCAGAGAAACCACTCTGGGAGTGTGGAACAGCAGCATAACTGACATGCTGGAGCTTGCATCACTAACATTGGCATTTGGTTGCGACACATTACCTAGCAGAGGAATAGAAGAGTTAGTTCAAGCTGGAACACAATATTCAAATCCCATCTGAGGAGACAAAGGAAAGTGAAAAAGAAGAAAGAAGAATTCTTACCACTTTCCATAGTGGCCAATAGACCAAGAAATTGTACTCCCCTTCCAAAGCCCATGGACATGAAGGTATGGGCAAAGTGCCTGACATTGGCTGTGGTAAATTGAGGGAAGGGGGCAGCTGGGCCATGTGGTCACAATGCAAAAACACAAAGCTTGTTGATTGTCTTGTTTTTTGGACTTGATATGATGCACATGCATATATTGCCTGTATATTTGATGGGTATGATCGCTGTCATTCAATAACCAGTCATGTGAAAGCCCCCATCTGTATGGGTCTGCTGCTTGTAAATCTTGAAGTCTCATCTACATGGAATGAAAGGAGGTACCTGGGCTTCATATCTAATGCAGGTGAGGAAAGTATGGGGATATTGCCACTACTCATAGTCACCCCCCAGAAACAATGGAGGGATGGGAGGGGGTCAACATAAAGAGCCTTGGCAAACACATAGGATGTGATGTGTTCCAATCACAAGAATCTGCTATCTGCTATAAGTATGTGAGTTCATGAACATCGAGCACATGTACCAGAAACTTAGTCTCTTGAATTTGGGCCCAGTGAGAAAGAGAGAATGTCATGATTGGGTCTCCATTCTGTGGTGGCTTTTGGTTGAGTCAGGCTGGGACTGTGAGTGGTGTAGGGAGAGGGAACTCCCTAGTAGGATTTTGGGTGAGGATAGAGTGGTTGAGGCTTTCTTTTATTTTTCTAAGGGGCATGATCCCCATTTTGTACTTGGAGCTGGGACTTAGGGCAAGGCAAGTGGCTGATTAGTAAGTGAAGTTGGACTTGGACTCGAGTTTGTACTAGTTACATAACAATCACCACTATAGAGGATGGAGAGCACAGGCTGGTGTGACCAGCCTGTGGCAGTCTTTTCTGTTTTCTGCCTTTGAGAGTGAAGTCAGAACAGCTCTAGGGGAGTCCTAGAGTGGTGGGATTGAGCAGAGTTTGTGTTAGGTTTTCAGCTGAGTGTTTCTGTTCTTTTCTTTTCTTTTTCTCTACTAGTTCTTCTCTCTAGCAGGGTCCCTATTGGGCTATCTAGCCTTCAGACCCCTTTTCCCTATCCCTTTCTTAGTGATCTCTACATCTGGAGCCCACCTGGAGGGGATCCTGGTCCTTGGAGAGGAGGACATCTCTACTGACAGTTTGGTGTGGTTAGGAACCAAGCTAAGTATCCATTATTTCATTTAGAAGTTAATCTACAGTTTTAGAAGTTTCAGGGACAAGTTATAGACAGTTTGGAGGCACCAAAGTAACCCTTGAGTTGAAATGAGAGAAGCTGAGTTGTGAGAATAGATTTTACAGACACAGCTATGTCATTTTCTTCTTTTAATTTACTTATCATGAGTCACTACAGGCACTATGAGAGTTATGAGAGTCAATCAAGGCATGAAGATAGGTTTTGAGAGCCAAGTTCAAGCTTTGAGAGCCAACTGGTTGTAGAACACCTATGAAGTGCTCCTTGGCCCCTTGAAGGAATGCCTCAAGGGAGTGACAAAGATGCTCCAAGGTTCTTGGGGCATCCAGATGACTTACTATGGTATCTTGAGGATGTTTGAGACCTCTGCATGGAAGCTGGCTGCTTTGAAGATCACGATTGGGCTCAATGGGCCATTTGGTACCTTGGTATTGACAAGTTTGAGCGATGGAGAGGGCTACTGTATGCAGAAAGAGATTGGGCTGACTTCATTACAGATGCATCTCAACTCTACTCACATTTCAGGTTTCCCCCTACTTGGTATTCGAAGCATGATCTCTATGACCTAGTGGACGAGCAAAAGCAGGTTAAGATTGACTCATTTGATGCCTTACTTGAATACCAGTTATGTTTTACCAAGGTTGCAACACACCTTCGAGTCATGGACCAACTTTTGAGCATTGAGAAGGATGATCTATATCTCAAAGGCTTTGATAGAGAGTTTTGAGGCAAGATTCTTCAAAGGCTTGAGTGGAACAATCAAAGACAGCATGCAGATGATGCATGGCCCACATGCCAGGTGACCCAAGAGGCAGAAAGGTTGCTCAAGAAAGGTTATCACTGGGAGTTGAGGGAAGCATGCATGGCAAGGGACCAGTGGAGGGCTCAAGAGGCCCAGTACAAAGTCAGGGCACAAGAGCTGAGACCTATGACAGCTCACAAGGAATTTGATGAGAGGGAGATGCCAGTGAGGCGAGGCTCAAGAGCCTTGCAGTTTTCATGTTCCATGTCACTTGAAGATCTCTCACTAACTCACAATTTTCAGGACTCCTCAAAGCTCTTGAAGGCACCAGAAGGTAGCTCGAGAGGTCAGGCTCTTGAAGTGGAAAGTATCAAGGCAGCTGTGGTGGGGCTGAGCTACTTGCCCATTGTTGAAGGTCAAAACAAATCCAGCCTCAAACATGAACAGGTCACTTCATATATTGCTGGGCAGTCACTAATTCCTGAGGTACAAAGGGATCATCTACAAGAGAAATCAAAGGAGCAAAGCAAAGGAAAGTTGCTAGAGTGAGGGCATTAGTTGAGCTTGAAGCAACAGAGGTGATGGGAGACTCACCAGTTCCCCAAACCAAGTATTCCCATTCTCTCACATCACCCTACACTGATATTCCAGCCCAGAACCCTCTCAATGAACCCAAAGATGCCCAAGATGAGCCAGGTGTGGATGAGCAACCATTCCAGGCAGCAGCATGCACCCTTGAAGCCCAGAAGCCCCTACTGGAGCCAAAGGAAGACCTGCATGAGGCCTCAGAGTGACCAGGAAGTGATAGAGGTGGAGAAAACAAGCTGAAAGTTGAGGTTGAGAGGTGATCAAGGGTGGTAGCTTGAAGGAAACCACCAGAGGAGAAAACTCAAAGAAAAACCCTAAAATCAGTCACTCAAAGGATAATGGATATCATACCTGATTTTTGGATGACTCAATGCAATGGTAAGTCAAGTGGTGCAACAGTTTTATTGATGTATTTGCAACAGGGATAGATTCTGAGTCTTGGGGTAGAGACTTGTGCTACAAGTCCAAGCATGCTTAGTCAGCTGACTAAGCAGTCCCACGCCATGGTGCTATGTGTCAAGGCCATGTGTTCACTCACTTTCCATGCCTGCAATGATACTCCAATGAAAATCTATGCTGGTTTGTCCTATAAGTCTGAGAACTGTTTATTTGAAGGCTATGAAGTACATGGAGACAAGGTACAGTGCTCTACAGGTGAAGTACTGACACTACAGGTTCAGATTCCCCACTCTGGTGGGCACAGCACTATTCTCGAGTTTATGGCAACTTCCAGCACTCGGAAACCAACAGAGAAGATTTCCTTATGTGTCAGGACATCCCAGACACTGTGTATTGTGAAGCAGATACCTCCCTGCTTCAAACAAGAGGCTCGAAGGTTGCAAGCAGGCCCTCACTCAAACTCTGGGCCTGTTCACTTGTATTCCCACTCTTGTTTGTATGCAGATCACTTATGGTTCCTCTATCCTAGGCTCTATGGAGTGCTACATCAAGTATTCAAGACTTCAAGGCTGGGATTGAGCTGAACATGCAAAGGTTTTTGAGGAGAGTGATCAGCATGAGACCCCCTTGAAGCTCTGTTATAGGCTCTTGGGAGCAGTGGTACCCTCAATATTGAGCATCAAGCTCAAAGGCTCAAGTATTTTAGGTTTATTTGTGGATATCTCATTTATGGTGGTATAATTACAGGTCTACTGTAGTGGAGCACTCTTGGTCTCTTCTAGAAGACATTCCCTGGAGTCCCACCTCAATCAGGGCAACCTAGCTCTGCCTCATTGTGCCCTTACTCTCATTCAAGGGCCCATGTTTCACAGATGGTCATCAAGTGGGTAGGGTGAGGATGTGAGGAGGACAAGAGCACCCCATACCCAGGTTGTGCTTTTGAGGGGGGAGGTCTGGCCTCAAAGTGATGAGTTGAGGCCTCGAAGTGACAAGTTGAAGCCTTGGATGACAAGTCAAGGCCTTGAAGCAAGAAGATGAACCCTTGGAGTGACTGTGCAATGGCCATGAAGTGCTGGCTGACTACCAGAGTGCTCAAAGGTGCCCCCACCACTTTTCTTTTAATTCTCATTTGTTGATTATACTTTTACAGTCTGCACAAGCTTGGTGCAAGCATCTACAATGGTCCAGGATCTCAGGAAGGAGCAATGAAGTGGGGAAGCGAGCCCCCCCCCAGTACATCTTGATGCAAGCTGGCCTTTCAAGCTTGAAGGCCCAAGTTTCCTTGTATCATTTTATTTCATTTGACTCACAACTACATGGTGTTAGGATAATCAAAGGTTGACAAACCCTTTCGAGGGTTCAAGAGACACAAGTGTAGATAAGTGAGAGGAGCTTGCAATAATGAGCCCAAGGCTTGAGTGAACCCTCGAGGGGACCAGTGGTCTCAAAGAGACCCTTCAGCTGCCAAAGGAGAGGTAGGGATCACAGCAGGGATAGGTAATGTGAACTTGGTGTGCCATCCCATGTCCACTTTATTTTAGTACATACATTAGCTTGTGCAAGCTAAGCTATTGGCCTTAAGGGCACTATGAGGATGAGAGTGCACTAGGGTGTGAGAGGTACATACACTACTGATGAAATTTTACAGTATTTGATTCAAAGCTTTGAGATAGCCCTCAAGAGCAGCCCAGCTGAGGGCTGCTACCCTAACTGATGCTGGCCTACTGCATTTGTCACCCCCCCTCAAAAAGGGGGATAGGTTTGATTTTGTTTCATGTTTTATATATGTTCCACTCATAGTCAACTGTCTAAAGGACACTGTTGAGTTACTGAGGGCACTGTGAGTGCATGAAGTCCATGCATACAAGTCTGATAGTTTGTTTTAGGTATATATTGAGACTTGAGACCCTCATCTACCCTTGAAAAGGCTTTGGGCCTTCCTTCAAGCCCCCTTCAAGTCTGCCTGAGACCCTTGAGACCCTTGAGCTAACCCTTGTGCCCTTTGAGAGCAGTGCTGACCTGCTCATGACCCTTGACCCCTTTGAAAAGGCTTTGTGCCTTGTTCTGAGCCCTCAATTTGATGTTGGATAAGTCATGAGGCCCTGTCCTTCCCTCCTCCTTCCCTCCACTTAAGTCCCTTGGTGGGGGAAGTGACTGGGGACAGTTGAGATTCAAAGACCCCCTTGGATGTAGGGAGAGGGAACTCCCTAGTAGGATGTGACATCAGTACCCCAGCAAAGTGACAAGCTGAGGTAATACAAGTCAGCAGTCAGATTATTGTGATGCCAATAACTACAAACATTGGTGGCACTATGCTAATAGTTGTAGCCTAGATGTGGTATCTGAGTGTGTAGAAAAAACCAGAGCACACTGGTGACTCTGCCATTGTCAAGATATGCATGTTTGCCATTGGTAACAATGAGCACAGGGTGCATGACCACTATGAACAGGCACTCTGGCATGTGACACCTGCTATTAAGATTGTTGGTATTCACTACATATTTCCAAAGCTTATGTAATGTTCCCAACCATTCTCACAATATGCATGCTCACCCACAGATGATGTTGGCACTCAGTTACTAGGCTATTTGCACTCAACATTGGGGTTGGAGTATGTAGAACCCAGGATAGAGATTTGAATGTTTGTGGTCAGTGACCAGGAGGATGGGGTGTGCTCATTGTGGCAGATGACATTGAGATGGCAGCACATGGCACCAGTAGCTTAGTCATTTGGTAAGTGTAATACTCTACACAATTGGGGTTGGAGTACATAGAAAAAAGCCTGAGTGCAAATTACTCAGCTGTTATTGAGATATGGGTGCTCACTATGGGTGATGGCAAGCACAGGGGTGTGCTCACTGTCACTGCAAGCATTTTACAATTTTTCTTCAGAAAACATGCTGAAAAAATTGAAGAAAGTGATACTCTTTTTTGACAGGTTTTTTCAAAGAGAAAAGGTAAAAATAACATTTTCTTTTCTTTGCATGACTTGCCACAAAACATGGATTGATGGTAATACCCATTAGTGTAGAAGGTACTCAGCACTACCATCAATTCATGTTTTTCCACAAAAAAGACAAAGAAAAGAAAATATTATACTTTCATTTTTTCTGTGAATGCAGCCCAAATAAAAGAGTATCTCTTCTTTCAATTGATTCAACATATTTTGGCATGAAAAATTGTGAAATGCTTGCAGTGTGTGACAGGTGACATGGGGACTGCAATGCATGGCATCAGTGGCTTAGTCACATGGTAAGTGTACTCTACATTGGTGTTGGAGTGCATAGAAAAAAGCCTGAGTGCAAATTACTCAGCTGTTATTGAAATATGTGTGCTCACTTTGGGTGACAACAAGCATGGGGGCATGCTCACTGTGACAGGTGACATTGGTGCTCCACCTGGTTAAAATTAAACCTTCATTAATTATATAATATTTTTACTGTGGTAGTTGCACTCTACAGCAGTGTTGGAGTATGTAGAAAAAAGCCCAAGCAAAATCTGCCCAGCCATTCTCAAGATATGCATGCTTGCTTGACAGGTGGCAGCATGTCAGTGGTGCAGTCATCCAAATATAGTAATATATTTGCTAATATACACTTGAAACTCAGATGAGAAGTCTCACAATACTGAAGAGATATTGAAGGAGTGTGTATATAGGCTTATCTCCTGTGTGTTAGCAGTGTCATCATAAATTATTACCAAAGCTAATTAGTGTATATATGTGGGATTCACAGGTGCTTAAACTTGCAAAAAAGCGAAAATAAAACACAAAAGGACACTTACAGATGCCTTCACACATGGTAAACTTACCTGGATATGAACTCTAAGACTTAGAGTCTTAGAGTGACTCTTGCCCTGAGGTAGAACTCAGAGACAAGAGTAAAGAAGAGAGAGAAGGAGAGAGAGGATGAGTTTATATAGCATGTACTATACAGTTATTACAAAGACATTTCCACACTTGTGGCTAGTGAAGAGTTGTTCAAATGATCATAAATGACATAAATGACAAGACTAGATATTGATCACTGCAAGCATTTCACAATTTTTCGTCCCAAAATATGCTGAAAAATTTGAAAAAAGAGATACTCTTTTATTTGAGCTGTTTTCAAAGAAAAAAGGTGAATATAATGTAATTTTTTCTGTCTTTTCTGCCAAAAAACATGAATTAATGGTAATGCCCATTAGGTTTTTCACTAGTGGGTATTAGCATCAATCAATGTTTTTTAGTAAATCATGCAAAGAAAACAAAGTGTTATTATTGCCTTTTCTCTTTGAAAACATGTGTCAAAAAAGAGTATCTCTTTCTTCAATTTTTTCAGCATGTTTTCTCAAGAAAAATTGTGAAATGCTTGCAGTGGATGATCAAAGTGAAATTGGACTGAAAAGAATATTGTCATTGATATGATGATGATATCATCTGACAAGCAATTATAATATATTGTCAACTACATAGTATTATTATATGTGCCATATCAGCTCTTGTCATCATTGTATCATGATGACAAAAGTATTGTAATGCTTGTATCAGGCCTATATGCAGTTGACCAGATAGTAAAATGATAGATAATCATGCCCTATACACCATTATCCAATTCATATCAGACAGATAACTACTTGCCATAGTTAACTGGGAATACCAGCACATCACAAGTTCCCTGATGGATGACATTATGCCACCTTCCAAGAAGCAGCTATGGCACTCAGTACTTTTGCAGACCAAAACAAAGCACACTACACCATGCAAGAAGCTATATATGCACTACACACACCTCACCAATTATGGTATCTTTTTGTCCATCTTCTCATTAATGACTGCATGCCTCAGCTGCTCTTCCTTTGGCAAGACTTCCAAGATGAACTTTCTTTCTACTTTTGCATCCAAACACAAGATGAAGAAATTTCTCACAACAGCAAACTCCAGTCTGTTGTGAAAGCACTAGAGGAACACAGAAAAACCCTTCATGATTATGGATTGCCACAACCATGCAAGGCATGCAGCAAAGTATCCCATGAGAGACCAAAATGGATGATGAACACTAGGTTGTTCAGTGAAGTCACAGTGGATTCTTATGCTCATATAACACAACAGCAGAAAGAAATATGTGACACCATCATTCATGCTGCTGTTTGCAAAAAACTATTATATGCATTCATTGATGGGAAAGTGGTGTAGGGAGAGGGAACTCCCTAGTAGGATATTGGGTGGTGAAGAGTGGTTGAGGAGTTTTATTTGATTTTTCTAAGGGGCTTGATCCCTGTTTTGTACCTTGGGTTGGGACTTAGGTGCAAGGCAAGTGGCTGCTTAGTAAGCAAAGTTGGACTTGGACTCAAGTTTGTAGTAGTTACACAACAATCACCACTATTGGGGCTGGAGAGCACAGGCTGGTGTGACCAGTCTGTGGCAGTCTCTTCCATTTTCTGCCCTTGAGAGTGAGGTCAGGACAGCTCTAGGGAAGTCCTAGAGTGGTGGGGATTGAGCAGAGTTTTGTTGGTTTTGCAGCTGAGTGTTTCTGTTCTTTCCTTTTCATTTTCTCTACTAGTTCTTCTCTCTAGCAGGGTCCCTATTGGTCAAACTACCCTTCAAAGCCCTTTTCCCTATCACTTTCTTACTGATCTCTACAGCAGGAACAGGTAAAACATTCTTAGTTAATGCCATATGCAACAAACTCCATTCTCTAAATCTCATTGTACTGCCCACCACTACAGCTGCTTCCACCACCCTACTATATCCTGGAGGAAGAATGACACACTCAATGTTTAAGGTATGTAATACAAACACCAGCTGCAACACACCACTAATATGCTGTAGGTGCCCATAAACAAATATAATGAATTCCTAGAATCATCTATCAAACCAAATTCTCCTTGTGCAGAACTCATCAAGGAAACAAGTCTTATTATATGGGATGAGGCTCCTATGGCCAATTGCACTGTCCTAATGTGCATTGACAATGTCTGTTGCAAAAAAATGCAAAATGATATTCCCTTCAGCAGCAAGACAATTGTCTTACTAGGGGACTTTTGACAGACATGTCCCATCATATGCAGAGGATCTCATAAGCAAGTAGTTGATGCATCAATTTGATCATGTTTTCTTTGGCCTGAATTCAGAATCTTCCACCTCACAATTCCCATTCAAAATGCACAAGACCCCAAACTTGCTTCATTCATTGACTCTGTAGGTGATGGCAATGGGCCAGAGGTTTCAACAGACATATTCATGAAAGCCACCAATCACAATGAACTAACTTTACATCTTCCACAATGATATTCTCAATCAGCCATCAGCCTGTTTAAGATGGGCTATACTTTGTCTGATGAATTATCAGATCAACAAATACAACTCCACTATACTTTGTTGTCTTAATGGCCCACATCAAATGTACTTAGCTGCAGATTCTCTTATGGAGGTGGAGGATGCAGGTCTCTTACCTGTTGGAATACTATGCAACTGGCCATTGTTGGCATGTGTTTGCCAGCTTACATAATCTCCTTGCATCGCACTTAGCACTAGATAATTTCCCTAGTCCCTCAGTAGCTTGCCAGACTACTGAGGGTGAGTACCATTATTACTTAGGTTCATTCCTACTTACTGATACCCTGTAGTTACCCTACAGGTAGATACTAATATAATAGTAGCTTGCCAGACTACTGAGGTTACCCTACAGCTCTCCTACAGGTTTCCTCTGCAAACAAACAACCTCCTTTATTACCACCACAAAGCGTTTTAGACTATGTTGGATGCTATACTCCACCTGGACTCCCACTACACTCACTAAGTATCCACTTTGGCAGCATCTACCACCTCATCTGCAATTTTTCTCTGGACCACACCTTAGTAAAAAACTGCAGAGTAGTGGTGAATGCTCTAGGTAACTGACTTGTCATGGTAACAACTTTAGACACTGATGATGAATGACATTACAAAATGAACAACAACATCCTCATCCCATGAATTATGTTTAACTCTGCTCTTCATACAGGGCATACTCTCCTATGCCATCAGTTTCCTCTCACACCTGCACACATGACAACATTCAACAGTTGCCAAGGACTCACTCTTGACACCATTGGAGTCAACTTCACAAAACCTGTGTTCAGCCATGGCCAACTATATACTGCACTCTCTCACATTCACCATCAGAATCATGCCCATGTTTTACTCAATAATAACAAAAATACAACTATGAACATTACTTTTCATGAATTATTACTGTAATTACCTTATTTAGCAAATAAAGCAAAAACATACTACCTTGCACACAAGACTGCCAAAGCAAAGTGAGGCATGTCTCATTGTCAATAACCTTATGACATCCACACAATATATATTTTTCAATTGTCTTTGGATGGATATAGTGTTGCCATGGCTTCAAGCTGCCATTTTTTATTTCATCTCCTGTTGGGTTAATGGACATGTACCCAGTCTAACTATGTGGCTTTTGGGTGTGACTATCAGTAGAAAAAATATTTATAATAATTGATCAGCCTATTCTTGAGATATTCCATTCAAGCCATTCATGCTTGAGCTGAGCTAAAACATAGAGCTGCACCAATATCTCAAGAATGGCTAAATCAATTCACATGGGAATTTCAACAGTGGATAGAGGAGATTTTAGACTACATTTCATTCTCTCAGTGCAAGTCATTTAATGTAGAAATAAGCATGCTAGCTGGAATAAGCTGAAATATGCCCAAGCCGAGCTGTGGCAACACTAGATGGATATCTAATGTTTCTCCCAATATAGACTTGTAATAAAAATTCTAAATGTTCTTGGAATAAAATCTTGTGAGAGCATCATAGTTTGAACCATAATAAAACATGTCATTTTTGCTTTCGAATACTCTTTAGAAGAAACTACAGACCTTACAAAAACGTGAGCTGTATCCAACGCGGAGTATACCAGTACTTCGATTACTAAGGCCGGAGACAAACAGAGTAGCCGCGTGGCGGCGCGTCGAGCTGTGGCGATGGCTGACAAGCAGCCACCGGTATAGGAGCGTCGCCGAAAGGGAAGCGGCGACGAGGCGTGCGTAACAAACGAGGCATGGAGAGAGTAGTAAGATTGGACGAATTGAAAGGGCTCTAAAGTACACTGTCAAGGCGCCTACGAGCAGACAACGTATAGACAGCAGAAGAAGAGAAAAGAAAAGGCAAATGGAAGTGGGAGGCTGCATAGAAATAAAATCCGTTGACAAACCACACTGGAGTAAATGTGATGAAAGGGAGTACACCTGCACTCACGGCCGAACAAGTTAGATGTGACAAACAAAGGAAGCCAGAGACGAACCGGAGAGATTGTATATCTACTTGGATTTCGAGACACGATGGACGAGGAGATGTCGTGATATATCGTGGCATATTATGATGGTTTCAGGGTTGTTGTCGTTGTTGTTGGTTAGGGGCTTGGAGAGAGACCATGCAAATACGCGTGTTGTAGAACCTTGGAAACGGGATGGTGAGCGGGGGTGCGCTGCGACGATAGCAGTATGCGCGACGTCGCGCACCTGAATAGATCTTGTACGAGCTCTCGGAAGTCGATGCGCTTCTCTGCGATGAAATAGAATGTCAATTTTCGTCGATCCCTGTGTTTTTCGCTGCTCGTGAGAAAGTTCTCCAAGAATTCGTACGCAACGAACCACTGATACTCTGCATCAATGATCTCCATTGATAACTTCTTCTGTCTGACTTTGTTTTGACAAAGTTGCAATGCTTTTGATTCGTCCTGTGCCTTTGAAGCGAGTTCTCTGCAAACCACAAAGATTAGAATACTGGTGTCATTAGCAAGGGAAAGAAATCGTACTGCCTATCCTGAGACTGGGCCTTTCTATGGATCATCTTTGGTTTTATCTCCCTGGAACCTTGCTGACTGCAATGGTCGCGCTCAAAGGCCTCCCCTTCCTGCTGTGTGGCGGAAATGTCGACGACGATACCCATATCCTTCCCCCAATCGGTCTCCACGACGACCAGATCACCCACCCGAATGTCGAGACTGAGGTCGGCTAGATAGAAGCGATCGGTACGACCGGCTTTGAATTCGACAATGTAAAGCGGCCGCGAAGCTGGAACAGACGAGAGCGGAACGCCTTTGCCGAGATCGTTGAGATCCGGATCAGGAACGTTGCATGTACGGCGTTGCGTTTGCTGGGGGTAAAACGCACCCCGCTGAGGCTGGATCAGGCGACCCGTCGTGGGTGAGAGCGGGCATGGCATGGAACTCTCCGGGGTGGAGTAATTCCCCTGAGGAAGGTATTGGGTACCCTCTCCAGAGGATGTAAGGGACGGTTCTTGTCGTGGTGGCTGCTGATGCTGAGAGCCACGACCATTGTCCACAACAGGGTACTCGGCGTTAACCACCTGGCTGCGGGGGCAACTGCCGCCACCGGACCCGCCGTTCACGCCATCTAGAGCACCGGCGAGCCGGTATGGACCACGACCGAACGAGTGAGCGTGGTGCTCGGCTCTAGTGGAGCCAGGGCTGTCGCAAACCAGGTAGGGCGGAGTATTGCTGTAGTAGGGCATGATATCACTCAGTGGGAAGTGTCAAAGCATGGTAGCCACTGCCGCCAATCAGTAAATCAACCATTTGATGCATGGGAAATTTCAATATTTTGATCTGAGCAGAATATTATTAAAATTCTGAACACCTTTGCTGCCAAGGCTCCTGGAAATTATATAACATGATAAGTGTGTGTATCATTACAATATACCTTATAGGGCTGTACAGGGTAGATAAGGTCTTATATAACATTACCACTTCATTTACATTTCCCTGATGGCCTCTGTCTGTTGGAATATTAAACTGCCCTCTTAGTAGTACTTACTTTGGTGCGAAGGTTTGTTGCTTACATAAGCAAAAAATGCGTACATACAGTAGGATAAATTTTCTCCCTTCCTCAGTAGCTTGGTGTTACTGGGGAGTAAGTCATCCTTTTATTTAGTCTTTACACTTACTGATCACCTGTAGTTAATTATCTGACAGGTACATATTAATATATAGTAGCTTGTTGATACTGAGGAATTAACTATCTGACACTGTCCACAGATACATAAAGCATCATCATAGTTGGTAATAGCATGGCTTTGCAGTATAGTTTAGAGGTAAAATATTTCACCTTGCAATGGACATATACTTTCTATATGACAGACATGAGGACATTTTGCATTTTGAAGTATTATGCTCATTTGCAGGCTGCCAACAGTGTTAGAGTGTTCTTCAAAGATGGTGGCAACATTTTTTCAGAAGTGGATGCTAAATGGAATAGAGTGTAGTACTCTATGTATGTGAGGTCACAGAATCATCTTGTTATCCCTAGGTTGTCATGGAAGTTTCCTTTGGGTTGTAGGAAGTTGTCATGATTGTGCAACTCCCAGCTATCACACTTCACTAATTAGTGTTACCTTTGGTAGATAGCCTTCTCCCAGTATGTATATCACTGATCTCCAGGCCCCAGCACACTGCCTTTCCTTTGTTCAGTATATAGTTTCATAGTTCTTACTTTAGCTTAGCATCCCCATTCCATGGTACCTGTTTCAGCCACTGGTAGTCTGGCCTTCAACCACCCAGTTGGTAGGTAACTCACCCCATACATAGCTTTAGTACCACAGATTACCAATACTGCTGGTACACTGGCATTGGTACTCCCAGCACCTAGGTATATAAGCTATGTGGTTACTTCTGTAGATACTCAGCAATAATATCAACCTGAACTCCAAGCTAGTTATTGACTTGAACTTCCAAACTGAACCCCTGAGCTCCCTGTACTCCCTTTTGTTCCCTTGCTTAGTTACTTGGCATACCTGGAACCTATCCAAGGGCCCAGTTCACAAGCTGAGGCTGATATGGGTGTTGTGCCAACTTTGTAGGTCCTGGTACTCATGACCCCCTTGCTGGAACTATGCTGGCACTTGTTTTCCAGTCTGGACCTAGCCCTCAGAACCCAGTTCTAACAGTATATTATTGCTCCCACTTGGATAGGTTTGCTGTTGTTCATGTGGTACCCCCCCAGGCCCCAACACTCTTTTCCCACCTCTTCAGACACTGGCCTGGTGCCTGTCCACCAACCTCCATCTCCCCACAAGAGTCACTGGGCTTCCCTAGCCTGTCCTGTTCCTGATTACATAATTGGCCCCTAACAAGGCCTGCTGTTAGTCTTGCCAAACCCCAGTCTAACTCCAGACAAACTCCATCCCTGGACTTTGTGAAGCATCTGTGATATTCCCCACAGCAGGGTTACTCTGGTAACATTTTGTAGTTTTTGTTGGGTTCTTAAGCATTGGTACTAGGAAATCACTGACTCCCCTACATGATCCATTGATTGATTGGGTTTGGAGTAGTACCTGTTCCAGCCTTTGCCTACAGAATGCCAGCCTGCTTTTTCATCTCTGTCCTGGTCATCCTGGCTTTTGACACTCTTGCTCTTGAGCACTCTGACCTACACTCCAACCTGCTGATTCTTGCTCCCTGCAAAACCAGCTCCACTTGCCCCAACACTCTGTTGTCTCCTCCAAGACTGGCCTTTATGGCTAACTCACTGGCCTGTTCCAGTGTACTCACCCCTTTTCATTTCTTCCATTCCAACTCTGCCCTCCCTATGGTTTTTCTTTTCCAGGAAGTTTGAGAACCAGCACTCTTTGTTCTGGTCCAGTTTTTCACCTTCCAGCTTGGCAACACTCCAGACCTTCTCAGACAAGTGTCTTTTGACCTTCATGGCAACACTTGCTTCCCCATTTTACCCCTTTTGGCAACCTGTGAAAGTCAACCTTCCTTTGAGAAATTGTCTCTCTAATTGAATGTTAAACAACATGTTTCCTCCACTCAGAGACCTCTGCACTCTCTTTCTACTATCACCCTCTCTCTTATATTATTCCACTGGAAATGTCATCATTCCCTAACAACTATGTTCCACCACATCTCCCTCATCATCCTGCTCCAGCATTTCTGCAATGTTTTTGCCCTGGACCTCCTCTCCCCTTAACCCCTCAGCAGAGAAGTGAGATAGCTCTCATAGAGCAAACTCTTCATTCTGACCCCTGCTCACTGCAAGCACTTCACAATTTTTCTTGAGAAAACATGCTGAAAAAATTGATACTCTTTTTTGATAGGTGTTTTGAAGGAGAAAAGGCAAAAATAATTTTCTCTTTTCTTTGCATAATTTTCCAAAACGTTGATTGATGGTAATGTCCATTAACTTTGACATTAATGGACATTACCATCAATCAATTTTTTGTGGCAAATTATGCAAAGAAAAGAGAAAATTATTTTTGCCTTTTCTCCTTCAAAACACCTATCAAAAAAGAGTATCAATTTTTTCAGCATGTTTTCTCAAGAAAAATTGTGAAATGCTTGCAGTGGCTCCCACCCATTCATGGGTTATGCTGTGGCAGTCATTATCATCTGCCTGATTCTTATTGCCATCTTGCCCTTTTTAGGACCCCTGGACCTCACTCCTTTTTCATGCACTCCAGCCAGAACAACAACTCTGGTCTCCTCTGGTGCCCCACAACTCTGACTGGCACTTGATGCCACCCTCTGGCCCTCAGACCCCCCAGCCTTCAACTTCAGTACCTTCTTGGTACTTGAAACTTCAGTTCATGTCCCCACTGTTGCCCTCTTCTGGACCCTCTATGCTGGTCCCCACTGTACCTCATGGGCTTGGTACTTAGGAGGGGGATGGCACCTTTGTGTATAAACCCTTGTAACACTTTTTGTTTACCTTGTGTCTGATACTTATCTTTGTTTTCTGTTAGTTAGTCAATGTCCTGGTACTAGCTACAAGTATTGGTAGACAACCTCTTCATGTTCCAGTATGTTTTGTCAAGTGCCAGTATGACACTTGTTACTACCAGTACACCACTCACTACTACTTCATGTGTTATTTCTTGTTTGCTTCCTTCTGAACTATGTTGTTACTTATACTTATGTTACTCTCAGTCTTTATCATGTTCTGTAAATCCTGGACCCTTGTTACTTACTGGCTCTTGGTCTTTGTCTTATGGTAGCCCCCATGCAGAGACAAAACAAACAAGACTATGAAAACACAACTAAAGACTAGGACAAGACTTTTGTATTTACAAGTACCAGCCCCCAGCCCAGTACTCACACCTCTGGATCACTCTCTGGGGCCTCTTCCCCTCTGCATCCTTGTCAGTCTCCCCATCACTAGTCTCTTCACCAGACTTTCCTTGTCACTTGACTCCACCACTTCTGCCATCTGCTGGTACTTGGTCTCTTGAAGAAGGTCATAGAGATGACTGTTGAGTCACCTCTGCATGTGCTGCATCTGCTTGGAAATCTCCCAGTGCCTCACCATCTCACTGGTATGCTGGTAATCTTCCCAGCTACACTCTTGGATCTTGAAGAGCTGGCCTGTACCTCCACTTCCAGACTCTTCACTTGCACCCATTTCTTCTTCTCACTGGCTTTTGGTGACATCACTTCCTCTGCCCCTCTGCACTGCTCCTTCAGGCCTGAGCACCAGTCACATGTCTTCTTCCCATGCTTACTCACCTTTGTCAACTTGAATATACATTCCACCCCAGCTCTGAGCCTCTGACCCACCAGGCACATGGGCCAACAGGCACTGGGTCATGTGCCTTAGCCTTACCATTCACCTTTGAACTCTCTGCTGGCCCTGGGTTCCCTGACTGTGCCAGCACTGGCACACTCATTCCTGGCCTGTTCTCTACTGGTGTCTCAGACTGCCTGTTCATCTCCCAGTCCTCCTCTGCTCACTGACAGTTCAATAGCACCTTGTAGTACTCTGTCTCTGAGTCAATGGCATATGAGCACTCCTCTTTGTCCTGGCACTCCTTCTCCTGGCACTCAGCTTCTGCCTGTGCTGCTGATTCTTCAGCCACCTTATGTTTGTTCTTAACTTGCTTCCAGTGCTGGCACTCAGCATACTTCACATTGGCAGTCTCCTGGTCATCCTTGCTGTAGAGAATGGAAATTCTCTGAGCATACAAGTAATGTTCCATGAACCACATCTCCACTCACAACCATACCTGTTCAAGCTTGGAGTTTCTCTGGACTTGCCTCATGCCTTCCCACACAGCCTCATGTTCAAAGAATCCCATATGAGAATTCTGTCACCTGCTCCATGCCACATCAACTCCCTGATCACCTCACCACCTTCTCTCTGAAATTCCAAAACCAATCATACAGACTCAAGCCAGGGGTCTAGGCCTTGGTCTGGTTTGGCCAATCACAATGCACTATGCTCCAACCCCCATACAGGTTCTGAGCACCCATCACCTGTCATGTCACCACCACTGTAGCCACCACACAGCCACCACTGCTGCTTCTTCCATGATCCACTCCCCCCTCCAAAGTCCCAAGCTGCATGCATGAGAGGGGTTTTTGTTCATATATTCCAGTTTGTCAATTTTGGTACTGCTATGGTTTTCCTTCTTTTCCTTTCTTTGTTTTGTCCACACAGTCCCTCCTTACTTACACATACAGGGCTGTACATACCATACACTTGACAGGTGTCATTTTTTCCATTTGTCACTCCTTCTAAAAATTTTCTGTACCTGTAGTCACTTCCTGTACACCATAAATATTCCAGCTGAGCATTGGAATAAAATATCCACCTTCAAGAGTTATCTTCTGAGTGTTTGAAGCATCTACATAAGAGTCCCTTGCTAGTGTTGCCATGGCTTGGCTTGGGCATATTTCAGCTTATTCCAGCTAGCATGCTTATTTCTACATTAAATGACTTGCACTGAGAGAATGAAATGTAGTCTAAAATCTCCTCTATCCACTGTTGAAATTCCCATGTGAATTGATTTAGCCATTCTTGAGATATTGGTGCAGCTCTATGTTTTGGCTCAACTCAAGCATGAATGGCTTGAATGGAATATCTCAAGAATAGGCTGATCAATTATTATAAATATTTTTTCTACTGATAGTCACACCCAAAAGCCACATAGTTTAGACTGGGTACATGTCTATTAACCCAACAGGAGATGAAATAAAAAATGGCAGCTTGAAGCCATGGAAACACTATCCCTTGCATAGAGTCTTTCAAGTTCCCTCAATTTCCAGAGTCACCATTGTGTCTTCCAGCTCCCTTAAAACAGTAAAAAAAAATCCTGTATCAAGCCTCATGTCAGCAAGGCACCATCTCATCCAAGTTTTCCCCCTACAGAATTTCCCCCCATCAAATCCATTCACTTTTCACACTTCCCTTTCCACTCAGCACCCCTTCGGATGAACCAAGGAATCTCTTTCCTTCAGTCTTCCCTAGTCCTCACACACTCTTCCTAGAAGTAGTGTCCCACAAGTTTTGGAGCCCACAGCAAGGGGTCTGCAGATCTGGAAAGGAGATCTCTATAGCCCACTTGTCATCAAACAGAACTTGAAGGGCTCCTAGAGCCCTTCTGCCACCTCTCTATATCATCACCAGACCTTGTTGTACCCACTGTTAACCCCTGAGACATTTCAGAGCTCAGCTCTCTAGACTCAGAGTTTTTCCCTGCAGGTCACCCCCACTTTTCAGAACTGACATCTCCATCCTCAGTGGATATTCCCAGAGCTTTTGAGCTTGATGAATCCTTTGCACCACTGCCAGATTGCCAAAACTTATTGCTGCTCACTGATTTATCATCTTCTTCCTCCTTGACTGATTCAACTCTCACAGCTGAGTATCTTCTTTTCCCATCATCATCATTTATCACCCCCCAGAGTAATATTCCACTGCCTGTTGAAGCTCCCTTGTCACAACCAATCAGAAACCTGCCTTTGATTCAGAACCAACCCTTGTCATCAATACCAGTCACCATGTCTAACACCACCAACCATCACAAAATGCCACTTAGGGGCTCTAACAAAGCTCCCAATTTCTCTGGAAAAACTGAGGACATCTGCACCTATTTTGAGGATGTCAATCAGGTCTGCATGGGCACAGGCATTACCTTGGAAAAAGAAAAAATTAAATGGGCCATCCACTATGCTGATCATAATGAATCTGAGCTGTGGTCATCTCTTGATTCTGCCATGGGCAATGACTGGGAGGCCTTCACTGAAGAGGTAACCAGCTTCTATCCAGAGGCTGACATTAAAGGACATCAGTACACCAAAGCTGACCTCAAGACACTCCTCCACCATCAGGTCCAAAAACCTATGTCATCTCTCAATGACCTTGGCAATATGTCTGAGAATTCTGCCACATTGTCACTCTTATCAACAAAAAGAAGCTCATGGATGACTATGTCAATGAGAAATTCCTTGAGGGTTTCCCCCCAAGGTTCCATAACAGCCTCATTACTTGCCTGCAGCTTAGGGACTTAGATCATGATGTTGACAATCCCTGGCCCTTCAATGAGGTCTACAAACAGGCCACATACCTTCTTAGTGGGTCTAGATGGAATTTTGTACAGCCAGACACCTCAGCACTCTTCCCAGAATCAACCTCCTAGAATTCTGCCCCACTGACCATACTAAAACACAAGTATATCCAGGCTGCAGAGTCTTCAATGCTGCCAAGACAGGCCCAGGAAGGCCAATTCTGCCATTCATTTGACCCTAGATGCTTCTTTTGTGGCAGTACAGATGGCCACTGTACAGCAGAGTGTTCCCTCTGCCAAGGATATATATGGCAAGGGAAATGCCCCCTGATCAGGGGAAGGGTCTTTATGAAAGATGGCTCTGATATTCCTAGGACTGCAGCCAGTTGAAACTTTAAAGAGAAAATTGATAATTTCCTTGCAATGCAGGAGTTGAGATCATGGCCTCAGCTAACCCAGTACCAATCCAGCCTTCTAACAACAATTCTTCATTGTCATGTGGCAGAGACACCCCACTGCACTTGGTTAGTACCATGTTCTTCAGAACAGAGGGCACATCAGACTTCCAGGTTGACATCCACCCATAGTCCTAGTTGGTCAACAAGGACCTAGAGGAGATGGCCAATGAGGAAGATAAGAGAGCACTGGCCAGGGCTTACACCCAGGTGGAGGAATTAAAGAACATGATCAAGAAAAAGAAAACTGTGCATTTCAACAGCATAGAAATTCCAGGTCATCACCCACACAACAATCCTGCTCCAACAAGTACCCTGGCCCCAGCTAGGCCTTCTGCGAGCCCTGGGTTGAATTCTCCAGGCACAATAGAAGAATTGCAGGTGGGGAAAACACCCAAAAGGGCCAACATCACAGACTCAGGAAAGTCAAGGGCACATGCCCAGTCCACCCCACAATTCCATTATCAAAGCAGGTTCAATGAGGAAGCTGCCACCAAGCATCTTGTCTGGCAGGTACTAGGCACCAAGATAGAAATCTCTACTGAAGATCTCTTAGCCATCAGTCTGGAAATTCACAAACAATTCAAGGAACTTGTGATGACAAAGAAAATTGTGATAGGAAGCTTAGAGGCTGCCTCGGAAACTTCTGCATCTCCAACTTGGGTGACCTACAAGCAGTATCTGGTGAAGGACACTGAAGGGAAGTGCATAGGGCTGGTGATGGCTCCCTTGAGGGCAGTAGACAGAGTACTGATGGACAAACTCCATGTTGAGTGCATCCTTGATAGCAGGTGTCAGGTGGTTGCCATGCAACATGAATTGTGGGAGGCCCTGGGGGCCCCCCTTTGTTCAGATATGTGTATGACACTCAAGGTTGCTAACCAGTTGAAGGAAAGCATGCTCAGAGTCATCAAGAATGCATCCCTGTGAATAGGATCCATCAAGGTGCACCTCCAGATTCAGGTTGTCAACTACATGCCCTTCAATCTTCTCTTGGGTCATCCCTTCTTTTGCCTTCTCAGCAGTGTCCTATGAGACTTCCCTGATGGCAAACAGTCTCTTAAGATACATGACCCAAATTCTGGACAACAAATACTGATTCCTACTCATCCTCATAACTGACTACACCCCTTACCTCATTTCATCATTCCAAAGATGAAGAGGAGTTCTATGCTAGAAGAGAATTATGCCACCAGTTGGATAGATCAGATCAGAGTTTTTAGTATTGGTCAAGGATTTGCCAAAGTTGTGAGGAGACTGCAATGAGGTTTTCTCCATATGTTCCCTTTATGTGTCAGATTCCCCATCAGAGTTTCCCCATTATTCTTCACCTGTTCCTACAGACTCACAAGACCTTCCTACTTTTACATTACTATACAATGTCAAGAGTGAAAGCATTCTGTCTGTGGAGCCTTTCAACTCCAGTTTTATTCCACATGGTGACCAGTTCTTATATTCAACAAGTATGATGATTTCTCCACTGACAGTTTCTGCCCTATGATCTACCTACCAGTTTGACCCTGTTTGTCATGTTTTAAAATACAAGCCTGTAGCAAAGAAGGTCAGACCAGTCCCAACATCCATGCCTGTGGAACTCCAGGTAGAGCATCAGGAGGTCAAGAACCCTCTAGCATCCCTTCCCATACTCCCATTCTCTCCCCCACCCTTTGTTCCAGGTACCCATTTCACCCAGGAATGTTCAGATGAGCTGGACTTGGACCCAGCAAGGTTCCTGTGGCCAGAAGAGTTAGCTTTGGTCCACTGGCTCATTCATACCCATGAAATGGCCTTTGCTTGGGATGCCTCAGAGAGGGGCACTTTTCATGAAGACATATTTCCACCCCTGAAGATACCTACCCTGATGCACAAACCATGGGTCAAATGGAATATCCCTATACCCCCCACTATCTTTTGTGACATTATTAACATCATCAAAGAGAAGATTGCTGCAGGTGTTTATGAACCCTCAACCTCATCATACCACTCCAAATGGTTCTGTGTCATCAAGAAAGACAGGAATCCCTGCAACTCATCCATGACCTTCAACCTCTAAATGCTGTATCTATTCAGGACTCTGCTGTTCCCCCCTTTGTTGACTCCATCACTGAAGTGTTCACCTGCCACTTGGTCTACAGGATTTTAGATCTGATGGTTGGCTATGACCACTGCACCATTCACAATGACTACAGAGACCTGACTATGTTCCAAACCCCCATAGGCATGCTTTGACTCACCAAGTTACTGATGGGGTATACAAACACAGTGCAAATATTCCATGGAGACATGTGCTGGATCCTAGAAGATGAAATCCCAGAGGTAACCATCCTGTTTATTGACAACTGCCCCATCAAGGGTCCCAAAACCCACTATGAAAATCCTGACAGCACCTTTCAAATGATCCCTCAGAAAATTCAGGTATATGGCATTTTATCTGGGAGCACCTACAGAATGTCAACTGAGTCCTTCACCACCTATGAAATGCTGGGGCTACTGTCTCTGCCAAGAAGTGCATTATTGCAGTACTGTCAATCATAGTGGTAGGACATAAGGTGTCATACAAGGGTAGAGTCCCCAACAAGATGAAGGCCCAGAAAATCCAGGACTGGCCCTACTGTGCTAATGTTACTGAAGTTCATGGATATTTAGGGCTGTGCTTGTACTGTTGTATATTCATTAAAGACTTTGCTAAGCATGCCTGTCCCCTCATTGAGCTCACAAAGAAGGATGTTCCTTTTGAGTTTCATGAGGAGCATCAAGAGGCCATGGACCACCTTTGCCAGGCTATTGTCTCATCCCCCATGCTTCACACAATAGACTATTCCTCCAACAGACCTGTCATTCTTACCATGGATACCTCCAATATCACTGTCAGGTATATCCTCATGCAGGAAGGGGATGATGGAAAACATTACCCAGCCTGTTTCAGTTCAATAACTCTCAATGATTGGGAAAAATGGTATAGTCAGGCAAAGCTCAAGCTTTTTGGCCTCTTTCAAGCCCTACACAATGTCAGACTTTACATATTCAGGGTTCAGAACTTGGTCATCAAGGTCAATGCATGGTACATTAAGGGGATGATTAACAACCCTGATTTACAGCCCAATGCCACCATCAATTGCTGGATAGCCAGAATTTTACTGTTTGATTTCAAGCTGGTGCACATCCCAGCATCCAAGCATGCAGCCCCCAATGGCCTGTCAAGAAGACCAAAGACCAAAGAGGATCCAGAGGTAGATGAAGAGGGCTATGAGGACTGGGTAGACAAGTGTGGAGCTTTTGCTGTTGAGCTCAAGACCTGCAGGGAGGTACCTGCTTGTCCACTACAAAGCCCCTCAGAAATTCTGGTGCCAATTTCAAGCTTACCATGAACCATCCCTCAAGATGTTGGCATCTTCCTTATGACAGAAATGGTGACAGTTATTCCAGAAACAGAAATTCTGTGATCTGAGCATGCAAGGCAGAGGGAAAGGAGGTTGGAAGAGGTGAGGGAATTCTTGGAGATGAAGAAGACCCCAGAAGGGATGGAGGAGGCTGAACTAGGGAGCCTGGTGCATATGGCCCTAAGGTATTTCATAAAAGGGGAAGAACTGTGGAGGAAGGAGCCACAAGGCTGCCATCAACTTGTTATCCAACCCCACAAGCACCTGGAAATCATTTGGCAGGTGCACAATGAGCTTGGCCACAAGGGTATATTCTCCACCCATATGCATCCACTGACCTGTTTCTGGTGGCCTATGTATGCCAGAACAGGATGTCCATTGGTTCATCCATACATGCCACAAGTGCCAGGTTTGCCATCTAGATCAAGTTCATATTCCCCCTGTCATTGCCATCCCCAATCCCCTGTTCTACAAGGCATATGTCAACACATTCATAATGCTGAAGTCAAACAGTTACTGCTATGTCACCCAAGCCTGCTGCTCCTTAACAAGTTACCCCAAGTGGGCAATACTCAGAGCTGAAACCAGGAAATCTGTCAGGAGGTTTATCTTTGAACAGATTCTGTGCCACTGGGGTGCTGTCATGGCAATCATCACTGACAATGGAGGCCCCTATGTCTTAGCCCTTTCCTGGTTGGTGAAAACCTATGGCATTAACCATATCCACATTTTGCTCTATAATTCTCAAGCAAACAGGATAGTCAAGTGCCAGCATTTCAATGCCAGAGAGGTGCCAGTAAAAAGTCATGAGGGAGAGGCTCCAAGATGGTCAGAGGCTGCACCACCAGCTCCCTGGGCAGAGCATGTCACCACCCACAAGACTACTGGGTTTTCTCCCTATTATATGTATGGCTCACAGTGTTCACCCTAGGGTTCCTTTCAATATATGTAACAGAAGTGACATTCTTAGCACCATACAAAGCAGAATTGTACTCAACAACAAACCTCATTGCCAACCATGCTCATCAATTACAAAAATGCCCCAAGGACCTTGCATGTATCCATGAACTCATTCTAAGGTCCCAATTCTCATCTATCAAAGATTTCATCACACATTTCAAGCATACCATTCACAACTTTGACTTCAAGCCTGGCTCACTGGTACTTGTCCAGAATTCTGGGATCAAAAAGGAACTCAACTGGAAAACCAAACCATGTTACCTAGGACCTGTGGTCATCATTCATCACACTAAAGGAGGGTCCTACCTCCTCTCTGAGTTGGATGGTGCAATCTCAAAATTCCATTATACCATGTTTTGACTCTTCCCATACTATCCCCATAACCAATCCCAAATTGAGGTCACACATCTTGCTGACAGCCAAAATTCCAACCTTGATTGCCTCAAAGATGAGTCCTTGCCAGACCCAGACCTAGCTGGTGTGCTGGAGGACAAGTCAGATGAGTAACTACATCTCATGTTCCTCTTTTCTTGTCTCTTCCTTACTTTTCCTTGCTAATTTTTCTCTTCTCTGTGTTTATACCAACTTACCAGCTTAGTTATAGTCTGCCCCAGCCAAATGTATAACATTTCCAAAAAAAATTCCTGTTCACTGCAAGCATTTCACAATTTTTCTTCAGAAAACATGCTGAAAAAATTGAAGAAAGTGATACTCACAACGCAGTGGGCAGAATTTAAACTGGGTGTAAATGTAATGGGAAATGTGAATCAGAAATTCTAAGTTTAGTCTGACATTTGTGTGTTGACACAGTTTGAAGTATTGTCGGTGGAAAGAATGTTGGTGACAATTTGATAAGTTGGCAGTCGTGTTGCTTGCGTGTGAATGTTGTCCAAAATGGGAAGTATCAGTGTCGAAAGTATGGTTGTCAGAACTTCATATACTCACAAACAATAGAAATAGAGCTAAAATTTAAAGTAATAAAATTATGTACAAAAAGTAGTACTAAACTTCATGTACTATGTGGATTGCATAGGTATTACATGAAGTTGAGTACTACATTCTGTAAATGAATTTTTACTTCAAATTTTAGCTCTGTTTCTAATTGTTTGTCAATATATGAAGTTCTGACGACCGTACTTTCAGCACTGATACTTCCCATTTTGGACAACATTCACACATGAGCAACATGACTGCCAACTTATCAAATCGTCACCAACATTCTTTCCACTGACAATACTTCAAACTGTGTCAACACACAAATGTCAGACTAAACTTAGAATTTCTGATTCACATTTCCCATTACATTTACACCCAGTTTAAATTCTGCCCACCACATTGTGACTCTTTTCTGACAGCTGTTTTCAAAGAGAAAAGGCAAAAATAATATTTTCTTTTCTTTGCATGACTTTTTACAAAACATTGATTGATGGTAATACCCATTAGCATAGAAGCTAATCAGCACTACCATCAATTCATTTTTTTGCACAGAAAAGACAAAGAAAACAAAATATTATATTTGCATTTTTTATGTGAACACAGCCCAAATAAAAGAGTATCTCTTCTTTCCATTTTTCAACATATTTTGGCAAGAAAAATTGTGAAATGCTTGCAGTGGTTCATACTGTTTGTGCATTACTTATATCATGTTTCATTTTCAAGCCTGAGAAGTTTAATTCCAATTGCAGAGTGACAATAGCTAGAACACCAAGTACTGTACACTATGTAATACTTACAAGCATCCTCACCCCCCTCAGATCAGCAGCTCCTTGAATCTCCTTCAGCTGGTGATGTTGCTCCAGCACCATGCTCCCAAACCTCAAGACTCACACCATAACTCTTGCAAGGTCCTCATGCATTCCTGTGACCTCAACCTTGTTCATCTTGACAATCTCCTCCAAACATTCAATCTGCTTGTCTAGGGCATGCAGCCATGATGTTGTCCTAATGGGCAAGGATGAGGGGTCATGAGGTGGAGAAGCCCCTTCTGGAATTTCTTGAGGAACAACCTCAATTGGGGATTCTTCCTTTGTGGCAGGAGCTCCTTCAGGCATGACCAGTATTTCCTCATCTTGCAAGAGCCCCATTGTGGTCACTGAAAAGCCCCCTTCAAACAGTTCTTGGAGCTCATCAACACCAGCCAGAGGGGAGAAGTTTGCAGGCATGAGGGTATGGTCAGGGTATCAAACAGAAGAAGGGGTCATAGAGCTGAGGAAGAGCTGGGACTGGGTAGTGACAGGGATTTCTGGAGAGGGAATGGTGGGGGAGGGTGCCAGTGCTGTTGAGGGAGATGTCAAAAATTCTGGAGTCACATCACATCACAAAGCATGGTCAATCATGTCCTGAGGGAGTTGAAGGGTAACCTTGAAAGGAGGGAGGTTTGAAGATGAGCTGGCAGAGGGAGGTGGCAGTTTTGCTTGCTTGTTTGACAATGTGGCAGCCACCTGGGGAGCTGTGGGGTTCTTGCACTGTGTGTTTTCATTATTCTGGGACCCAACTGACCATAAAGTGGGTACTCACCTTTTGCCCTACCTTCCCTGCTGCATGAGAACATTTCCATTTCAGACATCCACACTGCAGGCAAGCCTGCTGGGGCTCTCCTTCACAGGATGCTCCCCTGCCCTCCCTGCTACACTCTTTACATGGACCCTTGAGGTGTTCTAATGCCTGGTTGTTCCCATCATTGCTGCTGCCTCAGCTGTCATCATCATGGTCATTGGCACCATTGTCATCATCATCATCCTGAGCCATCTGTGGGTAGGCAAGGTCAGTTTTGTGACACAGGAAAATCCCAGTGCCAAGTGTACCTTCTGTTTTCCCTTCCTGCTGCTCACTGCCACCCTTTCTGTCTGCTTTTGTGCCTGCTTTAGCCTGTCACTGTATCCCTCCAGGCTTGGGACCCATTCACTGCATGGGACCATGAAAATCCTGGGCACCAACATTCTGGGCTTATGCTGACAATGGACTGACCAGAGTTTTGTGATGGCCAGGTCAGCAGCTGCCATTGAGTCTTGGATGGCCTTGGAGAGTTCTGGGATGGCTATCCTCATCCCCTGTGTACTGTATAGTTACAGATGCACTCAGCCTTGTACTACAGAATTTTAGCACATATCATAGGACAGGTGCTGGGGATGTACATGCAGCTGGTTGTACCTGTCTAGCCATCTATATGAGTCCATGGGGTCATCACCCTCTGAGGGGATGGCATTTAACAGGTCTTGTATTGCCAACATCTTGTTGTTCCACATCATGGGAACCCTGACCTTGGTGTAGTTGCAACCAAAGACTGGTACAATGGGCTGAGACATGCTGTTATTTTTCAGGCAGAGAGCAGGTTGTGTAGGGGTCAGAAATGATGGGACTGGTTGAGGATGATTTCAAGTGAGCTTTAACTCAACAGAATTCTCCACAGCATGCACCACTTACCTCTGGAATTTCCAACACACATCATCTGCTTCTGGGCATGTGTTTGCCCTGTGCATCAATCCCCCTTTACTGCCACAGTGACTTCTTGTACACATGTCTCCTGACTGAGGATGGTCAGCATTCAAAGACCCTGGGAGGTGTAGAGAATGAGAATTCTCTGAGCATACAAGTAACACTCCATGCACCACATCTCTACTCATGGCCATACCTGTTCAAGCTCAGAGTTTCTCTGGACTTGCCTTGTGCCTTCCCATGCAGCCCTATGTTCAAAGAATCCCATATGAGAATTCCATCACCTGCTCCATGCCACATCAACTCCCTGATCACCTCACCACCTTCCCCCTGAAATTCCAAAACTGATCATACAGACTCAAGCCAGGGGTCTAGGCCTTGGTCCAGTTCAGCCAATCACAATGTGCTATGCTCCAACCCCCATACAGGTCCTGAGTGCCCATCACCCATTGTGTCACCACCACTGTAACCACTGCACAGCCACCACTGCTGCTTCTTCCATGATCCACTCCCCCCCTCCAAGTCCCAAGTTGCATGCATGAGAGGGGTTTTTGTTGTTCATATATTCCAGTTTGTCAATTTTGGTACCACTATGGTTTTCCTTCTTTTCCTGTCTTTGTTTCATCCACATGGTCCCTCCTTACTTACACATACAGGGCTGTACATACCATACACTTGACAGGTGTCATTTTTTTCCATTCATTGCTCCTTCTAAAAATTTTCTGTACCTGTAGTTGCTTCCTGTACACCATAAATATTCCAGCTGAGCATCAGAATAAAATATCCACCTTCAAGAGTTATCTTCTGAGTGTTTGAAGCATCTAAGAGTCCCTTGCATAGAGTCTTTCAAGTTCCCTCCATTTTCCAGAGTCACCATCATGTCTTCCAGCTCCCTCTGAAACAGTAAAAAAAATCCCATATCAAGCCTCACATTGACAAGGCACTGTCTCATCCAAGTTTTCCCCCTACAGAATTTCCCCCCATCAAACCCATTCACTTTTCATGCTTCCCTTTCCACCCAGCACCCCTTGGGACAAACCAAGGAATCTCTTTCCTTCAGTCTTCCCTAGTCCTTGAAAACTCTTCCTAGAAGTAGTGTCCCACATCACTAGCCAATTGAATGGCTCCTTCTGGGACAACAGTCCAGTCTTGCATGGTGGCAGGGGTAGGCAGACAGGTGTTGATGCTGTTCTGAGACATAATTTTGATGGAGGGGTTTACAATAGTAGTGATGAGATTAGAAGGGTTGTTGAAAATGATGGTGCCCCAAACCAGCCTTTAAAACCTGGTAAACATGTGTCCTGACTAACCAACCCTAGTCAACCTTGCACTGGCCTTAAGGTATATCACCTGTTTGGTCCTTGAGGGCTTGGCCCTAAGAGGGGGATACTGTCATGATTGTGCAACTCCTGGCTATCACACTTTGCTAATTAGTGTTACCTTTGGTAGATAGCCTTCTCCTGGTATGTATATCACTGATCTCCAGACCCCAGGACCCAGACCCTGGCACACTGCCTTTCCTTTGTTCAGTATATAGTTTCATAGTTCTTACTTTAGCTTAGCATCCCCATTCTGTGGTACCTGTTTCAGCCACCAGTGGTCCAGCCTTCAACCACCCAGTCAGTAGGTAACTCACCCCATACATAGCTTTAGTACCACAGATTACCAATACTGCTGGTACACTGGCATTGGTACTCCTGGCACCTAGGTACAGTATATAAGCCATGCAGTTACTTCTGTAGATACTTAGCAATAATATCAACCTGAACTCCAAGCTAGTTATTGACTTGAACTTCCAAACTGAACCCCCAAGCTCCCCATACTTCCTTCTGTTCCCTTGCTTAGTTACTCAGCATACCCTGAACCTATCCAAGGGCCCAGTTCACAAGCTGAGGCCAATATGGGTGTTGTGCCAACTTCATAGGTCCTGGTACTCATGACCCCCTTGCCAGAACTATGCCCACACTTGTGTTCTGGTCTGGACCTATCCCTTGGAACCCAGTTCTAACAGAAGTAATGATGTAGGAGGGATAGCATACTTTGAGGACTGCTTGATCCATAATATTGAAAATGGGATTGTGATGTAGGTAGATGGATGGGGAGGGCAGTTACTGCTGGGTTCTTGTGGGTGATGTGGTATCCTAAGATCTGCCAGACAGCTTCTCCTGCTGAAAGATATCTACTATCCCAATAATCATTGATTTCATCAATGAGATTTTCTTCAGAATCTTCTGTGAGTCAAATGTTGTAATGGGCATAATCAGGACCTGATGTGTATGAGTTAAGAATGCTAGGAGTTATCTGGCAAGTGACTTACCTTTGTGAATGTATTAAATAGGTACTGAAAAATGTGTGATGTACCAGACTTCAAAGTTGAGATGACATTGAAATTTATGTAGGAGCAGAAGGTTGTGGGCTACAATCATCTCATCACCTTCATGCCTTTGTTGATAATGAACATGGCCATCAGAATCCACAGTTGTTTTAGGCTGCAGCAGATGAGGATAGTTAAAGCAACAGCTGCATGATCCATCTGCCTGAGATGTTTGGCAGTATGACAATGGCAGACAGTGTTGGGGAGGATGGTTATGAGTCATAAACATCTTCACAAGTTGGGCATTTCCAGCATTGTAGGAATCTCTGCTTGTATGACTGTGTCAATGTCAGCAGGTACCTCACAATTTTTGGAATACTTTATTAAGATATGGGCATGAGCTACCCCATGTTTTTGGAACTTGACACAGTAGATGCAGTATTCAATGTGATTGGCATTGATGAACATGGATTTCAGCACTTGCAAAAGTCAAGTTAACTTGCATTTGAAAGCTTGAGCTACTATGATGGGGAGATCAGCAAAGGTCTTCCCAGGTCATAGATGAGAGGAGATCTCAGGCCAAGCAGAATTACATGTCATTGTGATGAGGGTACCAAATGTAGTGGCAATTGCAAGGGAACCCAAAATTTGATTTGCAGCCCATCAATGAGAACTGAGGAAGGATGACAGAAGATAAATGTTATTGGAAGCTGTGATTTCTTTGCAGTCCATGAGTTGGGCATCTTCACATTGTTTGCATTCTTGGTTTTGTTGAATAAAATGCAGCCACATATCCAAGTTTTGGCTGAACATGTCAATGATGTATTCATTTGTAAGACATCTGAAAACTTTGAACCAGGGTTCACATAACAGACATGTGCAGTAGTGCCATAGTTGTGTTGTGGCTTGGTCAAATTCAGCTTGAGAAGACAGATCAACATCAGATACATCAGAGGACATTATGAGACCCCACCCCAGAGTACCATGTGGGAATAATAAAGGGAAGGTTAGGGGTTCCCAAAGATGACTAACAGTTAACAGTGAGTACCTCTGGAGCAATGGGAAATGACTAGATGTCAAGCTTTATTTTGTGAAGTAGTTGTATTTTCATATGACATTAATGTAGCAACTTTGTCAGCACCAGTATCCTTCAGAATCAGGGAAGCAGTTGGATACTCTTGTGACAGCATTCAAAAGTGTTTTAAGATGCTGATGAATGGGTTAACCAATGAAAGTGCATTGCATATGGCATCTATCCATCCATTGGGTAATGTGGCAGCCCATTCAGCATGAGGTACATTCTGCATAAATCTATTGAAAAGCAACCAACACACTGCTGAATTCACATGGGTGAGTCAAATACAGTGACTCCAAAAACCCTTTCCATGTTTGCCCTACTTTCAGTGCATGCAGTGTACTGCCAGACACATGGAGAATCACACTCAGCTTTGGTGGAGTCATAAATAGTACATAGTCCTGGCTGCAATTTGGCTCCAAGGTCATGTGATTTCATTCACACAGTCTGGAGATATGGCCATTTTAAAACAGCATATGCATGGAAAGGGTTTTTTCACTTTTGAATTGGTAACTAAGATCTTATTCAAAACATCCAATAATTGCTATTGTTTGGTGATACAAACAAAGATACATGTGTAGAAAATATGTCTGAGTTTAAAAAAATTTAAATACCTCATTGTTCCCAACCACCATTATGGTCAGACCCCTTTCTCTTACTCAGCAAAGCACCATTCTCTCTTTGCTTGACTCTGGCCATTCTGGTGAAGCTATTGCCAGGAAAATTGATGTCAGCCCCTCTACTGTATCTAAACTTCATTCTAAGAGGTGTTCTAGCCTTCCTAAGGCCCTTGGAGGCCATCCTTCTAAGCTTTCCCCTGCCAATATTTGCCATGCTCAACATCTTATTACCTCTGGCAAGGCTGAAAATGCAGTTCAAGTCACCAAAGCCCTGGGAAACATCATCAACCAGCCTCTCTCTGCTAATACTGTTCATCATCACTTGAAAAAATCTGGTATGAAGTCTGTAGTCAAGACAAAACATCCTATTCTCTCAGCCAAACATTGTAAGGCTCACTTGGATTTTGCTTATACCCACAAGGACTGGACTATAGAGGACTAGAAGAGGGTTGTATGGTCTGATGAGACCAAAATTAATCACCTAGGGTCAGATGGATGCAAGTGGGCTTGGAAAAAGGCTGGGGAGGGACTTAATGATAGGCTTGTACAAGGAACTCACAAGTTTGGAGGGGGTTCCTTGATGATGTGGGGGTGTATGACTTGGGATGGTGTTGGCTATGCTACAAAGATTGATGGTAGGATGGATGGGGACCTTTACCTTCAGATTTTGAAGGATGAGCTTCAACAAACATTGGAGCATTATGGTCTCAATCCATCTGATATGATCTTTCAGCAAGACAATGATCCCAAGCATACTTGCAAAAAGGTTAGAGATTGGCTAGAAGAGCAGGAGTTTGGGACCATGGTATGGCCTGCACAGTCTCCTGACCTCAATCCCATTGAACATCTTTGGGGTTGCCTGAAAAGAAGGCTTGCAGGGTATGAAACCCCCCTAATGGGATTCTTGAGCTATGGGAGAGAGTTCAGGTGGAGTGGGAGGGGATTTCAGTGGAGGAGTGTCAGAAACTAATTGAAAGCATGCCTAGAAGGGTTGAGGTAGTGCTTAGAGCAAAAGGTGGATATACCAAGTACTGATAATATCCAAATACCCTTGTAAACTCAAAAGTGAAAAAACCCTTTCCATGCACATGCTGTTTTAAAATGGCCATATCTCCAGACTATGTGAATGAAATCACATGACCTTGGAGCCAAATTGCAGCCAGGACTATGTACTATTTATGACTCCACCAAAGCTGAGTGTGACTCTCCATGTGTCTGGCAGTACACTGCATGCACTGAAAATAGGGCAAACATGGAAAGGGTTTTTGGAGTCACTGTATGATGGTAGACATGACCCTGAATTTCAAGAAATGCAGGGAGATTCATATCATTGGGGAAGGGATGAGTAGTCTCCAAAGATGCAAATGAAAATATGAGGTTCAGTATGTGGGATAACAAAGAGATGTTGGGGTGTTGTGTCAGCACTTCAATATCATGAGGCAGGGGAGGAAGTGCTGTCACTTCAGAGAGTCATGATCCCCTTGGACCACAACAAAAGCTGGGTTGCTCACCAGTAAGTAAGACAATGTGACAGTGAGGGCACTCATGTCTATGTCCATTGCACAGGGTCCCCCATTTCAACATTGGTGTCATTATGGGGCCTACACACCATGATAAAATGCTGTCAATCCATGTCACATTCTCAACAGAAATACAATAAGAATTATGTATTGGAACATCATTGAATAACACATATGACAATATAGTGTGAATATAATATGGGGACCAAAGACAGACCTGCAAGGGAGGTCTATAACATGGCCTGCTGTCATTAGAGTGGTCTCTGTACAAAACAAATCAGTATATGCTGATGTCACAGATGTCAAACAGAGTATCATACAGGAGAGGGCATATGTCATTGAAGGGTGCATACCATTGATTGAGATTATAATCAAGAAATCCCTATTTCAAACATGAGATATATAAATTTGTCTCTTGCAATAGGCAATGGAAACAAACTGTTATACATCATTGTATGCAATGTATTTCATTGAAGACAGGTTTCTGTATCACATTCTTCTCTGTTGGAGATGCATGAGACATGAGTCAGTTGTGCTCAAAAATCTTAAAACTTATTGTCATTTACAGACTCATTGCCTCATATGTTATGAGATGAACATTTTCTTTTTGTCTTATCTAATCTCTCTTCCCATCTTATCTAATCTTCCTATCTCTCCCATCTTATCCCTTGTCTTATCTAATCTCCCTTTTATCTTATTAGGCCCCACTCTGGTCTAGGCCAGTCTAGGCTCCTGCCTCATGCCTTCCTCATGCTCCCCTTCCAGCCCATGGCTGGACTGCTCTGCTCCACTGTGACATCACCCTGATGTGATGGCTACATCATACCCTGGACCCTGCCTTGTGTACACCTCATGTTGTCCTCACCTACACCTCATGTACCATAGTATATATAGTGCACCTCAATGGCCCAACTAGCCCCAAGCTAGTTCATTTGGGTCTTGACACCTAAAGCCCCCTGCTTCTAAATTCTCTCCTCACTACTCTGGTTCTCATTTGGTGAGCCTACAACACTTGTTGGTTAGGTTTTGTCACATCATATGAAAGGCAGTATATCATTGGCCAATGAGCAGCTGAAGACAGTGGAAGATGTAATAAACAAAGAGTTTGACATGTTCAAGACATATTATGGAAAATATGCACATTTCCTGTTGAAGTTGTTGATGGTGTGTCTCTCATCTTTGATGATCACATTGTATGATATGCTCAGATGATGTCTAGGGGTGTGAGGAGATCAGTATATGCAGCATGGAAGATCAGATGGAGACATTACCTATGATGCTTCTGCTATGGGAGGAAGTCCATCTGATGTTGCCCTTCTAATGGACATGCCAAACCAGAATGCAACATATGCTCTGTTGGAATTTTTGTTGTTTTTGAGTGGTTTAGCTTCTAATCAATGAAGAAAACACATACGCAGACTGAGTTGTGCAGTGGGATGCATGTCCATCATCAGTTGTTTGTTGTGTGTTGGAGATTGAATCACCTCTATGTGATGTATATTTGGTGTGAGTTTTCACTTGCTTACACAAGTGCTTAGAGCACACTTAGTAGTACATTTTGGTACTGATTCCTCAGTAGTTGAGTCACTACTGAGGGTATGTCTACACGTTCTTTACCAGTACTTACTTACTGATGACCTGTAGCTGCCTACAGGTACACTAATATAATTTAGTAGTTGAGTCACTACTGAGGCTGCCTACAGCCCTTTTCTACATTGTGCTGTGTGGAGGACATTAATTTCACATTGTCCATGGTGATGATGTACATTCAAGATACGTGAAGTCTTCAATTTCAGTGTTCCCAAGTGATAGCAATGGCATTCAGCACTGATGATACTGACTTACTGAGTGATATCAATATCAATCATTGCTTGTGTATGACAAGGTGCATAGGTGGATCAAGTAATTGTGGCAGAGTCTGTGACTGAATCACATCACTAAGTCTTCTAGGATTTTTATGATAGTTCATTATTTTTTGGATATTGTTGTTGCTGTTATCAATAGTGCAGCAGTGGAGGACAAACATTATAAGATGTCAGTCACTACAGCATGCCATGCAAAAAAAGACACACCATTGTGACCATGAAAGCAACAGATACCCATCACCCCACCATGATCTCACAGAGTATGATGCCAATTGGTGCAGCAGTGCCAAAAAGACACACCATTATGACCATGAAAGCAGCAAATATCAATCACCACATCACAATCCCCACAAGAGATCTGCAAGAAACAAAGAACAAATAGACACAGGGTAAAATGACAATCAGTGCAGTGCACCACACCAAAAAGACACATGAAGAGTAATGATCCCAAGAACATGATTGCTGCAAGAGAACTGCAAAAACCAGAAAACAAATGAACAGAGAGGGTGCAGTGGCTGAGGATGAATGTTGTAAGACATCAGTTGCTGCAGCATGCCATGCAAAAAAAGACACACCATTGTGACCACACAAGCAGCAAATACCCATCACCCCATCAGATCTTGCAGAGTAAGATGACAATCAGTGCAGCAGCACCAAAAAGATACACTGTTATGACCACAAAAGCAGCAAAATGATGACAATCAGTACAGCAACTGAAGACAAACACTGTAAGATGTTGATCAGTGCAGCACACTATGCAAAAAAGACATACCATTATGACCACAAAAGATGAAAATACCAATCACCACATCACAATCACTGCCAGAGAACTGCAAAAACCAAAGAACAAATAGACCCTGAGTAAGACAATGATCAGTGCAGCATGCCACACCAAAAAGACATGTGAAGACTAACAACAGAAGAAGTGACAGGCTCAAGGCCAAATATGGATAAGGACAAACAGGTGACCACAAAAAGAGGTGACACAGATAATATATGTAATAATATCTGCCCAATACCCTTTAGAGTGTGAGAAAATATTGCAGCAGCCAATGATGAGCAAGGGTTCATATTTTCTCATGCTCTAAAGCATATTGGGCAGATACTATTGTCAACAACCTTATGACATTCATGCAATATATAATTTCCAATTGTTTTTGGATCAATATCTAATGTTTCTCCCAATATAGACTGGTAATAAAAACTATAAATCTTCTCAGAATAAAATCTTGTGAGAGCCTGTTAATTTGAATCATAATAAGACATTGCATTTTCACTTTTGAATACTCTTTAAGAGTGTGTGAAAACATTGAAACTGCCACTGTGTTAGTGTTGCTGATGATCCAAGTGTAGCTTGTGAACCACTTTGACTTGTCCAAACTGGGTCACAGCATTCAGGTTGCAAGGTCTGTCCAAAGTGTGACACCAGATTAGTCAGTCTGCTCTTAGTGCATAGCAACTTGCAAGTGTAGTGTGTTTTCTTTCTTATGCTACATGGCCAAATGTCAAAAGTAGCCTACCAGTAATTTGTACCTGACTTTTTTTCTCTTTTGGAGCCTTTCTGCTTTGCTAAGCACAAAAGGCACAACAAGCACAGAAAGGGAAGGTAAGTATAGTTTTGCTGTCAAACCAAACTCAACTCACTGTGAAAGTAAGTTCACTTTGATTTCAATTTTGCATCAATTTGGTACATTCAATGGTATGAAGCTGTAGGTAGTGAGCTTGATTGTGAGAGTTTATCAATAAGATAATTGATTGCTTGTTCACCCTATCTACTTGGGCTTTTATACTATGTGTGAACAGTATTCTAGAATAGTCTACTATAATAGAGAACATTCCACCACCTTGGAGTCTCTTGTATGGGATGCTGGTATCTACTCCACAATACCAACACTCCCCCTCAAGCTGGGGTCATACCCATCTCTTTGATATGCCTCTTGTGTTTGTCTCTAGGTAGCACTTTAGTAAATATATCTGCTGTTTAGTACCTGTCTGAAAAATGACAAATTTCAACCTTCTTTTGGTTGATTTTCTCATACATGTAATGATGAGATATGTCAAAGTGTTTCATCCAGGCAACTACTAAATTTGTCTAGGGTTGCTTCTGGGGTCCTCCCCCAGAGCTTGAAACTGGTTTTTTCACTTTTCCACAGACCTTTGCAAACAGCTGTAAGTGTATCTACCTTGTAGGATGAGATAGTGCCTAGGTTTTGTACCCTACTACTGGCTCCACTAGTGCTATTTGTATTTGTTGTTATGTTAACAAAGTCTTTGCCAGTCCCCAACATAGTGACACAAAGTTTTTATTTAGATAGCAATAAGTCAATAGAGGTTTTGTTTATAGTGGCAAGCCAGGGCTCATAACCTGTTGGTAGTGAGCTTGATCATGAGAGTTATGATAAGACAATTGATTACTATTCCTCACCCTATTGGCTTGGGTATTTATACTGTGTGAGAACTTCATTCTAGAATCATCTACATACTACAGTATGGATCCTTTGACTACCTTAGAGTTCATTGTATGGAATGCCAGTATCTTCTCCATGATACCAACATGTAGTACTATGTATCCATGCCTGGAACTACTGTTGACTACATATTGGGGACTTGTCTACCACACTATGGGTGCTACATAGGCTACATAGTGCTATGTAGTCATGTGGTTTCTTCTTGATGTCTACCCCATTCCAACATAATGTGGGCATGATATTTGTTATATCTGTACATAATTTGGTTCTAGTTCAGTGCCCAACATGGCTGTACATATGTCTCAATAGGGGTAAAAATGTGAATTATGTTCCCAATTGTGCAATTCTCAGCATATCAAAATGAAATTTTAATCCCAGCTTGCCCTAGTATATATCTATAACATATATCAATCACAGACTATCATGATCAACCAATCCTTAGATATGATCAGATCTCCTCCCCAATGTATGTGCTAGAGAATTAAATCCTCCCTCCTTCTGGAGTTTCTGGTGCATAGGGATGATGAGGGGTACATAGTACAATGTTCCTACAAAAGGATTTGGCAGGTTTACTTGCAGGATATGGTTAGATGCTGAAGGCAAGTGTTCTGCCTTCTGCCCATTGCTCCCTTTCCTCTACACAATAGATTCCTGGTGGTCTGGGTACTGACATCAAGCCCATCAAGTTTCTTGACTTGGGTGGCAGTATCTGTTTGTCCAGAGGTGATTAGGCAAGCAAGGTGGCAATGATCATGAGCTGTCAGCTTAGAGGGATGACCTCAGCATTGATGGGCAGGGGTGAGAGGGCCTTGGAATGAAGTTCTGAGACAGTAGCATGACAATATGGAGTTTGGAAGCATTATGATGACAAGATTGGCCATCCTGAAGCATAGGCAGCACAACTACATAGCTCAGTCTCTGGGGAGATGGGCTTCATGAGGGATAGGGAGCATAATGTCCAGTAGTGGGACCTGATTTATGTACATTCATAACAGAGTTATATTAATTTGTTGAAATTCAGCACAGCCACACCATAATTCAACACAGCCACAACCATCTTTACAGTTCCAACTGCCTGCAAAAAAAAACTGTTTAGATGAGTACTTGCCCTTGTGGATTTAATTGTGACAGATCAGGTCACATGACCATAACCATATTTGGCATTCATGACCACTAACCAATGGCTATCTATCCCTATTTTTCCATGATTTATAGGCAAATATGGACAGAGTTACAGGCCATTCTTTGGAAAAGTGGCAAACATCCAGACAGTTTTTTGAGTCACTGTATGTGGGTTCTGTGGGATGCTACTTGGACTGTACTGAACTGTGTGACACTGTGCAGCTGTGCCTCCATGCCTCTGAGTGCCTGTGACTGACTGTACTCAAGTGTGTGACACTGGGTGACTGTGCCACTGTCAAACTATCACCCTGTGATGCTGTCATCATGCTGTAAATTACTGTAGTGGCTGTCCAAAAAAGGTGGTTTTGCTGATGTCATGTTGATGTTTACTATCCTGAAAGTCTAGCAAATTATGCTTATCTCCTATTTTAGTAGCATTTTGGTCAGATTATCAAATGTCTGAATTTTATCAACTCCAAACTGTGAGTGTTTCCTGGAAGCCGTCCTGATTACTACCTTCGTTCACAACCCCAATTTGCGACACACTGAGTTGATATGTCGTGCCCACAGTTGAGAGACTGTACACCGTGATAGTCGAGCTTGAGTCAATGTTGAAGATCTGAGATTGACAATTCCATGTGTTCAAGCAACTTTGCGCGTAGTTCTATGTACCATCTAGTGAGCATTCCAGCTGAATGAGAAAAACTCTCGACATACTTGGAAAAAACTATAAAATCCAGCGCCTGATACCCATGTTAGCTAGAGGTGCATGGAAACCAGCCGGCGCATACCAAATAGGATGATATTGTATGAACTTTGCACCCACATACCCCATGCCATGCTGATGCTGCTAGAAAACGACGGATCACTGTAGGTGGATGTGCTGCTATAAGGTGCTGGAGCAGCCGGAACAGGTTGGTAGTAAGGCTACATAGATAGCAAGTTCGTTGGTGACATTCCAGAGAGAACGTCAGGCTCACTGTCTCAGTTTGCACAAATCCAATCCAGTGGTTCTGTGCACCGGCCAGGTTATATTGGTAAAGCGCTGCGTGCTCCGCTAAGGCATTGTCAGGCCTTGGTTAACAAGATCCAGAGGATCATACTTACACGCAGTACCGATTAGCCAAACAGGACCAGCAGATTGAGAAAGAACACCGCGTCCAGTGAATACAGAGATCTGTGCTGAGTTACCAGCATCAAGGTCGTGGTCAGCAGTCCACACCCATGTACCCTAAAAGCAAATCTGGGAGTTGACTTTCTTCCTATTTAAAAAACTGCTGGCTGAAACACGAACCTCAAAGTACGCGCTCGATCCTGACGTGAGCTGTATGCCGAGGAAGGCCGCTTGACAATTCGTGTTCACAGACCCAGATGGACATTGACTAGCTTGCATGTTGGTTCCCGTAGCTGTGCATAGTATTTGTCAATCGGCATCGGTCCTGTACCACGATGCCTACCTCCGCCGAGTCTTTACGCTACACATTAGTCACTGGATAATTGAAAAGGAAAGCTGCGTACCTAATGTGAGTATCCCAGAGTCCGGCTGCCCCTTGCTGTCCGGATGGGTCATGGACGTTCCATTCAAGTAAAATGGCACCAGGGGCTACGATTTCAATGGTTGATCAAAGATCTGAGTTATGCAAGCTTCACTAACCTGGCCCTGCGGTGGAGAAGATCATATCACTGATTTCCATTAAGCCAATGGAACCGGCAGTACCAGCTTGGATGACGACCTTCGGACTGTTCTGATTTTGAAATGCACTTCCACCTGCAAGGACCACAGACCACGCCTCGCCAACGATTTGCGTGCCAGCTGGGATGGTGATAGTGTTTGTAATGTAGTAGGTGCCTGCGTCGAAAAAGATAATCATGCATCCAGCGTACTGTTCATAGCATGGTGCGTCACATCGTCCCTTCCGCTGAACTGCGTGAACGGTATTACTTACCTGATTCATCACATTCTGAATTGCTGCTGTGTCATCCGTGTGACCATCACCAGCGGCACCCTGACTTTTGACACTGATGAACTGGCTTGCTGCATAGTTGGCATACTGAGGGTGGGATTTGCCAAATATTCGACCGGAGCTGTCCAGAAGAGACGACGGTTTACTGGCCGACACGATATTCCCCTGTGTAAAAGTTGGTGTGCCACTGGTTCCAAAGAAGACGTTCCCTTGGCCCCAAGATGTGATCGTGACAGTCCCACCGGCAAGCACTGTCGGACCGTTATTGACCCCTACTGCAGTGGGAACGTTGTTCAGTTTTATGTTATTCAAAACAAGTGACCCTCCCAATTTCCCATTACTTGCTATGGATGTGCGGACGAAAATGGGAGTATTTGTTACAACAGCATCGATAATAGCCTCAGAGCCGACAGTCTGGGTGTTTCTTTAGCGGATACGTCATATCACCTAAGGGACAACAGACTTGGGTCGACTGGTTGGTACCGCCGGTAGTCAAGTCAAAGCCGACCTAGTCACAAGGTGTCAGCGGTGCTAGCTTCACTTTAAGCGACACCCACCTGACAACTGTTGATAGTAACCCCTTGAAACGTAAAGCCTGGATGGACAATGAAGTTCAGGTAAACTCTATCTGACGCTGTGCAAGATGACTGACCCCAATCCCAGATTCCGGATACAGCTAGCAGACGTCATGAGCGCTTTGTCACTGAAGCTACCACCCACCTTACCTATGTTAGCATTGTTCACTGTCAAGTTCCGGACGGTAAACTGCTGGTTTCCAACTTGAATACCGTATTTCCCTAGTAAGGTCATAACGAAATGTTTCTACATGGACAAAAGAAAGGTACTACCTCCATTGAAGACAATATCTGTGACCGGTGCTTGAGAACGGCGGTGTCACAAAAATGATTAGCATCGCACCTCCCATAAAACCGCCACTACATGGAAGATATTAGCACCGGTGATATATCACAGTAATGCGGAACATCGAGAATCTCACCTCCCATTTTCCATAAACATGCCTGACAAGTTAGTTCATTGCGTTGAGATCAAGTGCTATATCAAAGCTCACCTTGATGATTGTTGCCTGAAGCGGTTGACATTTCTACAACAACATTAATTAGTGATGTAGCTTGCGACACCTGCCAGTGCAAGCCAATAGCGGTAGTCGATGCGGGAATCTGCCGTAAATCAATGATCAAGTTCCGCACGGAACGATAGCTAAAGAACGTTCAGTACTTGGGAAAGCTGGAGATGACAGTGCACAGCTCTTACAAGTTATCTTGGTTGACGAACCATTGAGCACCGTAGCCATTAGGGATGTAAGGATCAGCGTCTGAAGTGTAAATGATCGATTATCAGCGCCGTGCCACAGAACATCGAGAGGGACACTTACCTATGACAGCAAACCCGGAGAAATTCGGCGATGCTAGGAGAGTTGGTGGGTTCCTCGCATCACCAATCATCTGAGTATAGTAATACGTGTTGATTGCTGAAGAAACCAAGTATGTTCTACGCAATAGTCGTAATCATAGAGAAACAAGCCAATTAGAAGCTCACCCTTGTGGGAAATAGATGATAGCAGGGGAAACGCTAGGGATAGTTGACCTAGTGTCGTATGTGAAAAGTGCGACGGACACACTTACGTGGATGAAGAACAGGTCCCTCCACCGCAGCGTCCTCCTGAAGACATCGCCGAGCTAAACCTACGTGAGACATGTCCAACAACGAAGTGCATGAACGGAACCCACTTGATTGCGGCAGTGTCATCAGTAACGCCATTACCGGTGGCACCAAAGTCCTTGACATTGCGAAAAACCTGGTATGAGCTTGGGTTCGGGTTGAACGCAGAGGTTCCTTGATGTTTGATGGATTCAAGCCAGTAAGGGTCGCCGGGAGCTGCTGTTCCACCGTTGAGGGGGGCAGAACATAAGGAACCTAAACTGAATACAGGATGGGACGAGCTCAGGACCGTGCCCAAGCAGAGAAGAGTAGCGAAAAGTCCCATGGAACGAGAACGACGAAGGAACAAGAAAGACACGGAAGGTTGAGAAAAAAACTTGCCTTCATATACCGCTAGCTAAACCTTCTCAAGCCCCAATTCTTTGTAGCCGTAACCGCTGAGGAGCCAGACAACCACCTTCCACCAAGACCTACCAACACGGAAAGATGGAGTGGCACGCAGGATCTCCAAGACGATGGAGGGTGAGCTGGCAAGTAGCACGCCATCGACCACAGTCGTGCAGCTGAGCGATGCAAAACTGTGAGAGTGGAACATTCTAAATTCTGAAGGCCAGTGGTTTTAAGAGAGTAGTCACCAGCAAATATAGCCAAGAAACGGCATTGAGACGCATCTTTTGGCTTCTACCGCGAACTGAAGTAAGGATCCTGATAGCGGGCTGGGGAACTAAATGACTAAAGAAGTTTCGGACGACGGTCCTCGTTACAGCGACACACCTGATTCGAACCCAGGCATTCCATCCGTACAGCCCAATCTCCACGATTTGGGGCGCCTTCGCCACACCGCCCGAAGTTGGATGGTAACGACGTGAACAAACAGGAATTCAGGAATGCATAGTAAATACGCCGCTCCGTGCAGGTCGTCATCATCACTTTTGCCACGTCACGGGTGTTGGTAATAACAAGTATCGGTGCCTTTGGTAACCCACCCGCCTTCCACGGTAGACTACTCTTCGGCGTACGGCGAGCTTACTCCGTAGTGCTCGTTCTACTAGCAAGGAAGGGTAGTACTGCTCCACTTGCCTCCCTATTCCCCCCTCAGGCCTCCCGTTCCGGCAGAACAGCTTCAAAGAACGTTAAGATGTGCCTTCAGCTGGCGCTGATCACGAAGCTGCGGGCTCCCCTGGAACTGAGAGCATCTACTCGTCTAGTTAGCCATCTAATCGGAAAACAAGAAAACCGTCCCCGCATGACCGATTATCGGAGTGCGCATTTCGCGTTTACCGTCGGACTCTATTGCTAGCGAAGACATCATCTATCTAGGTTGCAAACATACCCGTATGAAGGTTCTTTTCATCCATATCAAAGTTTGTCTATAAACTATCGGTCAGTCAGACTCTCAGTTACTGGGACACGCAGGATCATACCTCCGATCATATCACGAACCACAATGCCACCCTTTCCTCATCGCACACAAGCGGACAGTGCGTCGGGATACCTAGCATTTGGGGATCTAGCTCCATCCCCCCCGTTTCACGGACATGCCCCAGGTCAAGTGATCGACCCAATGCACCACGGTCACGGCTCTCAAGCCCTCACTTCAGGAAACTGCACCCGTCGGACGACCTCGCCAATAACTACGTTCCTTTACAATTCCGACTAATTTACTCTTTGCTTTAGAACACACCTCCCGACGCCCTTCTCGTGCACATGTCCAGCTCAACCTCCTACTTCACTGCTCATGATTATATCTCGTTCCATCCGTCTTTCCTAATGCCCTACTAGACCCATTCTCTGAGTCCCCACAAGAGCATCTGGAATACCCACTCAACATGTTGCCGAGACGTGTATCTAATTATGCTTTATGGGAGAGTTTTGGACAAAATCTCCCGCATACGAACTTGGGAAATGCAAACGTGTGCAACATATGTGTATCCACTAACCAGAGAGTCAACTTTTGACATGACCATCGTGTGCTAACTGGGAGAGTAAAATAAGAAGTCACGAGAGGGGAAAGGGGAAGTCAATCTGGAGGTGAGGACTGGGCTGATATCGGGCTAGTGTCACTTTTGAGGATGCAATGCGTTAACTACGCTGTATACAAGGTAGCTCAGGTACAATTGAACATAAGCAAATACCCCAACCCGAAGAATAGTCAAATGGAAACAAGGTAGGTGATATGGCACATGGGCAGGAGCAAGGAACCAGAGCCTCTCGTTCGCCAATACTATCCTCAAATGTTCCCCCCAAGAAAGATACGCAGTTGTTAGTAATCCTCTACTCCACGCGAAAAGGCAGGGGACACGCAAGGACTGCGGCCAGATTCTGCACTGTCCGTGAAGAGGTGCTTAGCAATATGAAGAATAACATGTTTAGTGTCATAAGCCGGGACACCTGTACAGCGAACAGACGACCCCACGAGTTGGTAGTATTTTCGGCTTCCGACAAGAGAGGGGATGTCTACTCGCCGGTAGCTGAGGAAAGCATAGTCATCATGTAGAAGCTGGAAATAGGAGTAAACAAACATGATGCGTTATTTCCAGTGATAAACACCGGACATAGCTGTACCACGGCGAAGAAGGGTTTTAGTGTGTTGATAGGGCGGCGGGTCAAGGGGATCACAAAGCAAGTGTGAAGGTCAGAGAAAAACATGGAGAGGAACAAACGGATCGTACACTCGATGGGAACAGTGTGGGAAGTACAAAGAAAGAACGGATCGAACATAAATATGGGTACTGAGGTCAAAGGAAGAAGCCGTACTCCGTAAGCGGGTCGAGGAACTGCGTCGTTTGTGCGTGCCACCTTGGCAGATGTGGCGGAAGTGTGCGCGGGTGTGTACTGCAACCTGTACAGGTGTCGACAATGGCAAGTAAACAACAGTACGTATGTTTAAACAGCAAATTATCCATGACCGGCGGGGGAATGGGGGGAGTTGTATATTTGAGGTCCTAGCGTGCTAGGACATTCTGATTGAGCAGCGAGCAATGATCAATCTCGGCATAGGCTATGGACCATCGATCATGCACTACAACCAAAGAAGTCAAGTGATGCAATTAGTGGGTGCATCTACAAACCGTAAATAGACATGCATTGTTTGCGGAGCATTCCGACAATTCAAAGGCAATGCAAAAATTGCTGGATGCACGCAGCTGTCTTGCAGATGACTGAATGAACGAGACAGACAAAGAAGTAATACGCAGGGGGAGAGAATCCTTTCGTGAATCAAGCACTGCTGAATGTCAGAAGGCTCAGGGGATGTGATGACGTAATCAACGGTACATAGTTCCGTATCCAAACATTTGTCAGGTAGGTTACGTAGGAAGACTGCCGCGGGGCACATGCATGCAGCCAGTATCGGCGCAAAAAGAATGCACCGAGGCGGACTTCGTATAAAAACATTCACTTACCAAGTATGAAACTTATTAAAGCGCGAAGTCGTATAGCCGGTCAGATGAGGAAGCCACGCAGACCTCATCGGCGGTGCCAGGTTGGCGGTTGTGTGGGTGCGTAGTATTGCAATTGTGATTTACATATTAGGCCTAAGCTGAGTCTGCGCTTGGAGAACAAAGATATCATCTAACTTCTGCGATGCATCAACAGCTTTGAAAGTATACATTGAGTTGTACCCTAGGTGACCGGTGAGCCGCAGCCGCCTTGATGTATTGCGTTCTTTTGCCCGAGATGTGCAGGAATCCCGTTATGTCAACATAGTTCAGGCGTTCCTAGTCGCGGTATCTGTATGTGTTCCGGTTGATCATTCTGGCTTGTTTCACCCGTAATTCGACGTGGCTCCCCCACCATTTTATGTAATTCACTCCGTGGTCGCTGTGTTCTCGAAGGCATGGCTGGTACTAGGTCCGCTTCGCCATTCATTCGGCGTGTTGATAAGCTGATCAAAGCGTCTACTGGATCTATAAGTAGGAGTGATTCTGAGCCCTCTTTCAGAAGTTGCACGCACGATGTTTCAATCACTCTCACCCGTTCATGTAGTTGTCGCTTGTACCCTGCTGATACTGGGCTTCTTCAGGCTGATCCGGTTGGTTTCGTCCAGGAATCCTCTCCCTCTTCCCCCTGGTCCACCCGCCCGCTGGTTCTGGCAGAATCCTTTGCCACCTGCAGAGTACGTGCTGGCTACAATCGATCTGATAGGGTCATAACGCAACATTTCTCCTGTGTAGCATCGCTCGTACCCTCGCCGATTGGGTGAACGAGTATGGCCCCGTAATCAGTTTACGGCAAGGGAGTCAGGTAATTATTATCGTTGGTCGCATGGACGTAAGTATCGTTATTTATGGCGTGGCCAGATATTTCATCTGGCTCTTGCATCATCTAGGCTGCTACTGAGATCATGGAGAAGAATGGTGCTTCTACCGCAGACCGCCCTCACTCGATCGCTGCCCGTGAGTTGCTCTCCAAGGGACTACGCATGGTGCTTGAGCACAACAACGAACGATTGCGTCGGTTGAGGAAAGCCATGAGTACCCATCTGCAACCGAAATCTATATCCAAGTTCAGGCCTATGCAAATGCAAGACGCCAGGAGGTTCGTCCTCGACATTTTGGATAATCCAGGAGATCACCAAACACATGCCCTCCGGTAAGTAGTCTTACCTCCGGCAGGCACAATTTCCTTTGTAATGCTCGATCAACAAATATCGCTGTCGCATAGATACGGAGCTTCCGTCATTCTTCGTGTCACGTATGGAAAGTCGACTCCGACGTCTAATGACGACCCCGAGGTCATTGGCGTTCATACTGCCCTTGGGCGCTTCCAGCAACTCATGCGTCCAGGGGCGTACCTCGTTGATCGTGTTCCGATCCTCAAGTACGTGCCTTGGTACGGCCGTGAGATAGAGCGGTGGCATCGCTATGAGATTAAGTTGTTCCGGGAACAGCTGGCACGAATAGAAAAGGAAATGGCAAGTACTTCTCCGCGTAACGTGACTTCCACTTACCGAGTTGGTGTTCAGGCAACGACGGATTGCGGACCTTCGTTTGCGCGGACGCTATTGGAGTACGAACGTGACAATATGCCCAGAGATGAGATGGCGTATCTTGCTGGGTCGATGTATGGCGCTGGTTCAGAGACGGTACATGGTCCTCTTATCGTACGCAAACGCGCACTTACCACGACGTCGTCAAGAGTGCAGTCGGTCTCATGAGTATGATTCTAGCCGCCGCTTGCCATCCTGATGCACAACTTCGTGTTCAAAACGAAATCGATGCAGTAGTCGGCAGAGACCAAGGTCGGCAACTCAATTGTATCTTCTTGCATCCAACTGATCGTGTCACTAGCACCGAAATGGAGCGATGCCGACTCGCTTCCGCAGCTGCAAGCGTTTATTCTGGAAACGGCGCGTTGGAGGCCGGTAATACCTCATGGCAGGTTTTTACTACCGTGCCGAAGGGACGCATCATCTAACTAAAGAGTTAGGTTTTGGGCACCGGGTCTCCAAGGACGTCGTCTGGGTACGCTTCTAAGGTCCATCCACTGGATTCCGCATTTAATTTGTTCCATATTCAGCGCGGGTATCTTATACCAGCTGGCGCCGTTATTTATGGATGTCTCTGGTTAGTGTACAGAAATGCAGTTACCGCAAGGACGATGACTCATTATGACTCACTAGGGCCATGTCTCGAGACCCAGACGTATTCCCTGACCCCGACAAGTTTGACCCTCAGCGCTGGCTGGACCACAATGGTCGAATCCGCACTGACTTGAAGTTTTACCCTTATGGCCAAGGCAGAAGGTACGTATTCTTTCCTGATAATATTCTTTGGTATTCTGACTTTGCGTCTTACCAAGGGTATGCCCCGGTATGTACCTCGCGAACGATTCGCTTTTCATAACCATGGCTTCCCTCCTATGGTCTTTCCGCATTGCGAAACGCCCGGATGCTCCGATTGACGTTGATGCATACACCGACTCGCTTATCTCGCGGCCGTACCCATTTAAGGTTGACTTTATTCCTCGTTTGGACGTGAAACTGCTGAGGACGATGATGGAGGCAGAGGTTGGCGAGTGAGGCGATGCTGAAGGGCTACATTGAACCTTGTTCTGCCAGGGCACAATTAAGTCTATACTAGTGAATGTGGCGCCATCGTGATACTGCGTAGACTGCCACAGCTTGTTGTGCCTCACTACCCGGTGAAATGATTGTTACCTTCGACTCGAAAACTTTACACTACAAAGCCAAGGTGGGATCCGAAGCCCCAGTCATGCAGCACCAAAACACCGAGCTTCACCATACACGCCCCAGATGCCAGCTTCCTTCAACCGGTGTAAATATAGGAGGAGAGAATTTCTATATAGGAAAAATATAAGAGAACATCGTTAAATGCACTTGTGCTTCGCAAAGTTGGCGAGGGCCAGTTTGAGAATCTTTAATAGACATCAGCAGGATGACAGCGAGAGGCGAAGGAGGGTCTGTAAGGCCGGTGCTCTCGCTACCGTATGCTTCCACGTCGCTGAGCATAGACGACGATTGTCTTTGAGTCATGAAGGACGTCTGCTTACCCCTTAGTAGTGCTAGTTCGTATTATGGTTGGTTGTCTTCGAACCACCGCGATGCCTTTGCCCGCCCCAGTCCGACGCCAATTCGAAATCATCCCCCACGAGTCCTCAGCAGACCGCTTTAACGGCGCATATAATAAGCTGTTTGCCTCTTTTTTCCCTGTCAACACCAAATTTACTGTCATCCCCTGTGGTCGCCCAAATCACGCGTCTTGCCAAGGTTCATCAATGTCTTTGTAGTCACGCTAGACAACAAAGTCGTCTTCATGTTAGGGATCATGGGGCCTAGGGACCTCTCCTCTGCTTGTAGGCGCGAGGCCGCTGACCGGCAGATGCGAGACCTTCTTGCAGATGTGGTTGGTTCGTGGCTCACCCCTTGCATCCATTTGGTATGCTGACAGCCTTGGCCCACATAGGTTGCCCCATTCCCACTCTCTATGCCGCCAGCGCGATGGGAACTAAGCTCTGCTTCTACAGCAAGGATCGCAATGGGCTGGTGACCCCTCCTTTCATTTGTTCGGACCATAACGCGCGGGTGGATGTAGCACCGAAGGAGCGTTGGGACTGTGATATTCTTGAAGACGACGGAGCACAAAAGCTTCAAGCCGTCGTAGAGAAGATCAAACAAGGTTGTGCGAGTGAGGTAAGTGGCGCACCGTTGTCTGTACGTTCTAGCAACATTGACGCCGCTAGCAACAGGGCCTCGCCATAGTTTAGCAGAATCATAACGACATTGTAGCATAACAGACAACATGACGGTCGGCGATAAATTACAAATATTGGACTCTTGTTGTAGCGTTGTACCGTGTATCCAGTAATCAGATCATCAGACTTGATGAAAGAGCGTCCACGAACCTCCGAAATTAATGGCGAACAACCTCCTTCACTTGGTCCACAACCAAGAGCTGCGTCACCGCGACTGCGAAAGTCCATGCAACAGTTACATAACATTACGATTTAACCTGTAACGAATCGCGGCTCGTAACGCCTCGGATTATACCTCCTCACTTCGCCTCGGAATTCTCTTAGTTTACACTCCTGTCAATGTTTCTTTCTTTCTCTTTGTTTTCTCTTTTTAGTTACTCGTTTGTCTCCCGCCGCACTCTGAACGTATATAAGCACTTAGTACTTGATGTATTCTCCCCAGTTGTTCTCAAACAGAGACCTTGGACAGTTCTATCGCGAGCCCTCTAAGCCTCACTCTGCTGAGAATCGACTACTGTGTGGCCGAAAACTACCTTTTCCGTCACATATTTTGAACTGCCTTTAAACTCTCTGCTTACTCTTTAAAACCAAACCCAATGTTGACGTTGCCTGCTCATTACTGGCTTGATCACCCAGTGTGTAGTCGCTTCGCCAAACCTGTTACTGATGTCTTCTTCTCCATTTAACCCTAAAGCTATTAACGAAGAGATATGGTGCTGGTTCTGGTCCTTCGAACCAGAACAAGGTGGCCCTATCCGATTCGGTGGGATTACTGGTATAGACCATGAAATAGAAGTGCCTACCAAATCCATTAACCCCTCAGCTCACGAACCCTTGGGATTCATTAGGACAAGGGACAGTGTCCTATTAGGCTGCGCTGACCTTGGAAACCCTGAGGAAAGCATGAATGACATGCTGAAAGATGCAGTTGAGCAGCCAGTCCACGAGCTCAGGAGCACGCCACACGGCTGTGCCCCAGACCCCCCAGTATTGACTGGAGAGGACGTTGATGTGCACGCAGGAACAGGCGAGGGCTTCGAGAAGCCACGCTTGCCCACGAGAAGTACTGTATCAATAATAAGAACGTCAGTACTATTAGACCAAAACCACTGGCCTGCATGGATGCGCGATGAACCTGAAATAGACCCAAAGTCCAAGAATGCAAATAAGTTCAGTCCTAAGCTGTTATGGTCAGACCTTGTACAGAATGAGGAAGCATTAAAGAACTCTGTTCCCCAATGGTATGGAATACCAATTACAAATGACCACAAGAAAGATAAGACTATAAGTAAACTGGCTTCAGAAAGAAGCATGCTGAAACTCACCAAGGACAGGAAGGAAAAGTGGAGGGCCTCCACTCCTGTTGAAGTTGCAAGAGAATTACCTACCGACGAAAGCAGTCCAGAAGCAGTGGAACCTGCTGAACATATGATTACCAAACTGAAAGAGGCCGGCCTGGTCGAGCAGCTCGACAGTGCTGAGGCAGTGATCTGCCAACAGCAGGCCATCATCGAGTCCTTAAAATGACAGAAAAAGCGTGAGTCGATAAAGCCAGGACCTTCAGGACTCAGCACTGAACAGAAACAATGCATGCAAAAGGAATTCACTGCTGACACTAAGCCAAGTTCCGAAGTGGTAAATCAGCCAGGACCACTTAATCGTGAAAAGAGTGTAAAGGCGCACCGTCAGAAGAGTAAAGGAAACCTGAATAAAGAAGCTCAAATTGCCTGAGCATCATCTGTATTCCTGCACAAGAGCACCGTACTTCATGCGATGCATGGGGATCCTAGCGATAGCAGTAGTTTGTCAGATTCTGATGACACAGAAAAAGGATGATGCAGACCTAACGATAACCCATCACAATGACGACCCATAGCACCGAGTGAATCATCAGATTCAGATTCAGATGAACCATCGTCGTCATCTGAAAGCGACTTCTCATTCGGATCGGATTTCCTAGACAAAGAACCCTTGTCTATACTTACCACCGACTCAGACAACACTAAAGCCCGTAAACGTGAAAAGAAACGCTGCTACTGTGCTAAGTTAAACAAATTAAAGTATCAGCAATCATTCTTGAAAGAAGACCCACTGTTTTCTTACTGCAGCGAAATACAGGTTGGCTTATACAAGAAGTGGTGTCACGAGTTGCGCGACTGGGTAAAACGAGCCTGCCTGGACTGAAAGAAGAGTATTAGGGTCGCAGGAAAGTATCTTGACAGGCATGCTTACCGATTCTATGAATGAAACGTTCTTGACCTCAAAAAGAAATATAACCTGTTGACATTTTTTGAGGAGCTCTTTGACTATGTGTTTCCCATGGACTTCCAAATGCAACAATGTGATAAATTTGATGTGTGCTGCCAAGATGGACGCTCCGTGTTAGACTTCCTCAGGAAGCTTCAAGAAATCGCCGACACTGTAGGAGATATCAGCGACAAGGACATTGTCCTAGCATTCTGGAGATGATGCCAACCTTATTTACATGCAGAACTCACCAGAAATGGTTATGATGCGACCACCATTTCAATCGTCACCCTAGAATCGGAGTGCGTGAGGTACGAAAAGGCAAAACGTGTTATCAATGAGGATCGTAACTGTAGGCCTCAGCAATCATGTGACCGAAATTACACGTCTCATAGGCAAAGTATGGATCAGCTGAGTACTGCATCTGTTAAAACAACGAACGTACCCAGCAATACTGCTAATAACAGGCGACCCGTGAGTAACCACAACCCTCCGAAGACTTCTAACTCTCAGCAGCCAGCCTCGAGTGACAAAGAACACAAACGACGCCTTCGTGCCAAAGGGAAATGTTTCAACTGCGAAGGTACTGATCATATCAAACGGAATTGCCCCAAATGGTGGCAGACCCAGGGAAAACGCAAGGGACCCCATGTACGTCTAAACAACATTGACCTATCCCCAGCAGAAGTCAGGCTTGCCACTATCGAAGAAGGCACTGACTTGGGACTTTTTGCCATCAGCACAACCTGTTCAGAGATGACAGAACTTTGACAAGCGAAAAAGGATCTTGTTAAGGCACGAGCACTATCTACTCTATATGATGCCATGCCACTAACCCTTGACCAAGATATTGACCCAGGAAACTCTCCATTCCAGCCTGGGCACTTCACGATAGAGGATTATGGCAGCCCAGATACATACTTACTTTCTGACCATTACACGCTCGACAATCATATCATGTATTATGAAAACCTCATAGACCCAGAATTTGACATCATGCATTGGCTGCATATACAGAAAACTAAGTGCTATGACAAATTGGTCTTCGACAGATGAGAGTCATGCTGGCATGGTCCTACGCCCACTATCCCAGATTGCTTAAGAGAGATACTGCTTACACTGCAAGCATTTCACAATTTTTCATCCCAAAATATGCTGAAAAAATTGAAAAAAGAGATACTCTTTTATTTCAGCTGTTTTCAAAGAAAAAAGGTGAATGTAATGTAATGTTTTCTTTGTCTTTTCTGCCAAAAAAACATGAATTAATGGTAATGCCCATTAGGTTCTTCACTAATGGGTACTAGCATCAATCAATGTTTTTTAGTAAATCATGCAAAGAAAACAAAGTGTTATTATTGCCTTTTCTCTTTGAAAACATGTGTCAAAAAAGAGTATCTCTTTCTTCAATTTTTTCAGCATGTTTTCTCAAGAAAAATTTTGAAATGCTTGCAGTGTTACTTGTGCAGCTACGATGTCAAGAAACAGCGGCAGAGATTATCCCACCAGAACTAATGCAATCGAACGAAATGCTGCCTGACTCAAAGGAGTCACGCAGCTACTCCCAAAACCGACCATAGTTGTGGTTCGTATTAATGACAAGCCATGCCGAGCATTGCTCGACTCCGGATCATCGTCCGATTTCATCTCTACTATGCTGGTCGATCAACTACAACTGACCCTGGAAGTACTAGACAGACCACTGAACCTCCAACTTGTGGTCTCAGGATCACGCAGTAAGGTTAAAGCTACGACAACCCCTTGGATTACCTATCAAAACATTCACGAGCAGCAAACCTTGGACGTCGCTAACATTGACTCGTATGATCTAATCCTAGGTATGCCATTCCTATTCCAGCATCAGATACTGCTCAGATTCAACCCAGTGCAGGTGATGGTGCAAAGCGACACAGCTCTACCTATTCAAGGAGTACAAATGATCACATTGGAGTCTCACGTGGCCGAGATTTTGGGAGACGAGAGGGAAAAACTCTGAGAGGAGTTGCGAGATTACACAAAGGATATCTGTAAAGAAGCAATCGATACCCCACTTCCCCCTCTCCATGATATCAATCATGTTATTCCTCTAATCGATGAAAATAAAGTCTACTCATGGAGACCTTCCCATTGTCCAGAGCCTCTGAAACCCCTTTGGCATGCGAAGCGTGACGATTATATTCAAACAGGACGTTGGGAATTTAGCAGCGGTACTAATGCTATTCCTATGCTAATGCTAAAGAAAGCCACAAAGGACGGCACCCTCCGTCTATGCACTGTAATCGATACTCGAGAACAAAATGTGAACACTCGGAAGCTGGCCTCGCCACTACCAGATATGGAGGCAATTCTCTGAAACGTCGTCTCACACCCTTACAGGTCCTTACTCAATGGGAAGGATGCTTATGAACAAATTCGCATCAGACCTGAGGACGTTCCTAAAATGTTATTCACAACACCCGACGGTATGATGATAAGCCATGTCATGCAGATAGGCAATTGCAACGCTGGTGCGACCTATCAGTCCTTAATGAACCATATTTTTGCACCTCACATTGGAGTTTTCATGGACGTCTATCTAGACGACATTGTAATTTACTCTGACACCTTAGAAGATCATATCGTACATGTAAGAACCATTATTGACATTTTATGGAAATGCAAATTTTATTTGAGCAAACATAAACTACAATTCTTCGTGGACGAGCTATGAATACTGGGCCACGTTATTGACCATGACGGAATTTGAATGGACCCAGACAAAGTTGATAAAATTGTTAGTTGGAAGATGCCAACCAATAAGGACTTACTGGCAGGATTCATTGGCACAGTCGGATACCTCGCGCCAGGCTGCGAACACTGCAAGCATTTCACAATTTTTCATTCCAAAATATGCTGAAAAAATTGAAAAAAGAGATACTCTTTTATTTCAGCTGTTTGTAAAGAAAAAAGGTGAATATAATGTAATGTTTTCTTTGTCTTTTCTGCCAAAAAACATGAATTAATGGTAATGCCCATTAGGTTCTTCACTAATGGGTATTAGCATCAATCAATGTTTTTTAGTAAATCATGCAAAGAAAACAAAGTGTTATTATTGCCTTTTCTCTTTGAAAACATGTGTCAAAAAAGAGTATCTCTTTCTTCAATTTTTTCAGCATGTTTTCTCAAGAAAAATTGTGAAATGCTTGCAGTGGAAGGTGTCAGGATCCCACTCGGTCATTTACACAAGCTTGCCACACCAAACTCACCATGGCGGTGGTCATTCACAGAGCAGCAAGCATTTGACCTAGTAAAGGAATTAGTTCATCAGCATAGAGAAACCCAGCGTAAGACAATTGATTACTCACCAGGTCACTTGCCCATAAACCTGTCATGCGATGCGTGCCTGTCTGGGGGAAGTGGCATGCTTTGGCAGGGAGAAACCCTCGAGAAGGGAAATATTGTCGCATTTTGGTCGGGCAAATTCAACCCTGCGCAGCAAAACTATCCCATACACAAACAGGAACTGTTAGCTATCGTAGAATCCCTAAAGTGTTTCCAACACTTACTGCAGGGAACACGGTTCCGGATCTTCACTGACCACAAAGGACTCAAATGGATACAGACACAGCGAAAGCTGTCGCCATGTCAAGCCCACTGGCTTGAAACCCTTGCTGACTTCGACTTTGACATTATTCACATTCCTGGAAAAACAAATGTCATCACTGATGCTCTGAGTCGAATTTATTCTGATGAACCGAAGGGCACTGTAAGGGCAGCGAGTGAATTTGTCAGTGCCGAGGAGGAGCACGCACCATCCAAACTGATGCTAAATTTAGTGACAGCGCCCCTGTACACAGGCTCTCCGATTTTCCTCAGCACGACAAGGAAACAATCTGGGGCACACGAGGCATTCCCTAATGTGAAACGAGTGATCCTTAAGTTGCTGGAAGAACCAACACAATCACTGGAGGGTGGGAGTCCAGACACATTAGACTCACCTGCTGAACATATGGTTCCTGACAACAGTGACAGGACAACAGAACTGGACATGTCACCCAAAGGAAATGACACCTGTCAGAATAACGTAGACCACCCAGAACCACCATGTGACCACAAGGAACCGACGTCACTACCCAACTTCATAACAATGGTAGAGCAAGGAATAAACATCTGTGAGGATATACACCATCAGTATAGTCAGGACACATTCTTCTCGGATGTTGTTAAGCAGCCTAAGAACTACAAAAACTTTGAAGTTGACAACGGTCTAATATACCTAAAAGACAAAGGACAAAGGGTACTTTGTATACTGGACATTAGACTAGGCACCTGCCGCCTGTGCGAGATCCTGATCTCACATGCTCATTCCATATTAGCACACCTCATACCCAGTAAAACAACCAATTATCTACAGGACAATGTCTGGTGGAAGGGAATCAATACCGATGTAGATAGCTTCTGCAAGTCATGCACTATCTGCCAAGCGTCGAAGCCAAGTAACCATCCTAGCTATGGACTATTAGAAACCTTAGATGTCCCTAATTACCCTTGGGAAACAATTGGTATAGACTTTGTCGGCCCCTTACTGGAATCTCGGACACTTAACAGCACGTTTGACATGATACTAGTCATTATTGATTACCTAACAGTGATGGTGCACCTCATACCAACGAAACAAACATACCGTGCGAAGGATGTTGCCGAGGTAATGTTCGACAGAGTATACAAGCATCATGGCATGCTGTGGAATATCATTAGCAACAGAGATTCATTATTTACAAGCACGTTCTGGAATAAGCTCAATGAGTTAACCGGTACTGAACTACGAATGACATCTAGTTTCCATCCTCAAACAGATGGAATCACAGAACGAGCGAACCGTACTATTACACAGATGCTGCGCTCATGCATATCCCCAAATCAGAAAGACTGGGCTAGTAAATTACCGGCTATCGAGTTTGCTATGAATTCTGCATGCTCGGAAACAACCGGATTTACTCCATTTATGCTAAACTATGGATGAACCCCGAGATCTATGATATGGGAAACTAACTCGGAATTCCCTGGAGTACGTGTATTTGCTCAGCGAATGAAAAATGCCATATCACAGGCCCACGACTCTATCATAGCTGCTCGCGTGAAGCAGACAACTATGGCTAATCGTAGGCACAGAGACGCACCGTTCATAAAAGGTGATTTAGTTTACCTGTCTACAACTAATCTTGTGCTGCCAAAGGGACATGCACGAAAGCTGACGCCGAAGTTTATCGGCCCATACAAAATCACTGACGACTACCGAAATAACACCTTTGTGCTAGACTTGCCATCGGAACTGAAACAGCGAGGCATTCATCCCGCCTTCCATGCCAGCCTACTCCGCATCCACGTACCTAACGACGACCGATGGTTCCCGGGTAGACTACTACCCCAGGTTATAGGTATCGGGAAAGTCGAGAACCTGTCAGTAAAGCGGATTAAGGATCACCACGGGAAGGGAGGTGAGTCCTTATTCCAAGTTGAGTACTCAAGCAGCGACAATGTATGGCTACCGTTGCATGAGGTCTCTCACCTTGAAGCATTCTCGCAATATCTCGAGGCTCTCAACGTCTCACATGCCAACGATCTTCCCTGACGCACCTGCCCATCCCGAGACATACCTTTGTTTGTGGTCTCCATGGAAGACAACACCGCCTGCCGCCAAGCATTCAACATCATCGATCGTTTGACAACCGACGACTGGGCCACCCCGTCAGTCCCAGCCACCTCTTGCTCCTTGGCCTTCGCTAACGCCCCTGTCCGAACCCGAAAGGCATATAAAAGACGAATGAGAGGAACCCGTCTGGCCCAACATCCCCCTCATTCAAGCATGCACTTCACTCCCCTCGAGCTGGAACATTTCCGTGCTACCGCTACAGCTATCTGCGATGGCTCCTTCGACATCAAACGAGACGGTGTACCTCCTGGCTATGTGAACTTTTGTGTTCTCCACGCCGACGACCCAGACCCGTTCCTATGGTACCCATTACCTCCCGTGTTTGGCCATGCACACACTGCTCCAGCTAAGAAACCCAACCAAACTCGTCACAGGAAACGAGAGTCAGGCTATCTCACCCGGGTAATATTTGACCGGTTTGCAGCAGACACGGCCACTCAACGAGCTAATGCCAGCCGTGGAAACAAAGAATATTGTTGCCCTGGCCCATATAAGCCCAATGGACGCAATGGAGGGCGCAACGAGAACAGGAATGACCAGAAAGGAGTACGACCCAGGTACTTCAAGAATCGCTCTCGCAACTTCCGAAAGAGCGGGCAAAGGACTCCCCATACCGATGGCACCCCAGCGCCCGATTTCACCGCTCTGAACGATCCTGCTAACGACCCCTTCCGTGGGTTCCACAACCTGGTCCCAAACATCAACGACATGTTTAAAGAATTGGAGATTAATTCCTCCATCGACGGTTCACAAACCACTCCCGTTGCCTCCACCGCAGGTCCTTCCACAGGTTGGACCTTCGTAATGATCCTTCTCGTGAACCTACTCACTTGCTTCATAGCCACCACCTCTCCTATGAACAGTATCTTGACTGATTGATCTTCTCTACTAAGATCAGGAGGGCGAATGTAACGAATCGCGGCTCGTAACACCTCGGATTATACCTCCTCACTTCGCCTCGGAATTCTCTTAGTTTACACTCCTGTCAATGTTTCTTTCTTTCTCTTTGTTTTCTCTTTTTAGTTACTTGTTTGTCTCCCGCCGCACTCTGAACGTATATAAGCACTTAGTACTTGATGTATTCTCCCCAGTTGTTCTCAAACAGAGACCTTGGACAGTTCTATCGCGAGCCCTCTAAGCCTCACTCTGCCGAGAATCGACTACCGTGTGGCCGAAAACTACCTTTTCCGTCACATAACCCTACTGGGCTCTCAACACATGTCAACGTCTGCAGACCTGGCTACCTCTGACTACCTCGGCCCTGGAAGTGACTTGACACCAAGGAGTGACTTGAGATACGACTCCTTTGCCTATAGCCTCAAGATGGTATCTCCGAGACGTTCACATCGAGAGAGAAAAAAAAAACATCACTCACTGCATACAGCAAGAAGCGGCTTCCAAAACTGATGTCCACCCTCAGGGTAGTGCCGGGACAATATTATCCACTGCGTCTCCGGTCATCTCTCGAGCACTCAAAAAGATCTTCCAGATTGCTCTCTACCTACACCAGCTGACCCTCGAGATGCGGATTATTTGCAATTCCAGGAATGTGTGAGGCAGGCAACACAGTGATAATGATAATACTTACCGCCCAATGATGAGCCATTCGAGATACAATATTGTTTCGAAATTCGAAGCTCAGCCTGCACGGCAAGTTCATCCGTTTTCTCTCGCTCCCGCTCTCACTCCCAATCCTTCTCTTTTGTGGGGCCGCTGACAGCTGTTCGACACTGCGCACATGTGGATAGTCCCGAAATGAGGAGCTTTATGGGACGTGCACGAGCCAGGAGCTGCGAATGCCCCCTTTGCTGAACCTACACTGATCCCCACACATCCCGAGCGGCAAGCCAGACACCCCACCTATGCACCAGGGACTGGGACTGCCTCACCGATTGAAACGTGGACTCCGGGGAAGACCTTTGACACTTGCTAGGACTCCTACTTCCTATTCTCGAACTGGTAGAAAGATGGGGTTAACCGAATAGTCAATGCAACATGTGACGACATGAGAGTGCACTCTGCTATCGATTTTCTGCCAGCCAGGATGCGAGCTGCTGGTGCTATTGCCATGATTGACGAGAGTGGTGTTGTCTCTCCCAACCGTAAGGTATGATTGCCAATCATTTTTATGGTGACTGGCAATGCGACTCAGATATATCGGATTCGGCGAGGATGTTGAAACCAGCTGTTTGCGTGAGTACTTCGACGGGGAGACTGAAGATCGATAGGCAGTCACTGGTCTCCTACCGACAGGTTCATTCGCTTATTTATCAAGAGGAAGACTGTTCAGCAGGTGTGCCAGCTTATTGCAACATCCAGTAAGCCCTGTGAACAGGAAATGTCGCTGTCGGAAGGTGAGTGGGTGTCCTTGTGCGAAGCGCGGGGACCATGATGGGAACCTACTGCGGCTCATCGCAGGCAGCTGTCTCCCAAGTCATCTTTGATGGAAGCCAAATAGTATCGTCGGTAAGAAGATTGGTTTTTCATTGAATTTATGTTTGGGAGGAGTCACGATAAACTCGCAAGACACGGAAACGGCGGGCTTAGCAGTACCAAAATCAATGTCCAAGTTCAGGCCTATGAAAATGCAAGACGCCAGGAAGTTCATTCTCGACGTCTTGGATGATCCGGGAGATCATCAAACGCATGACGGTACAGATCTTCTTATCGTACGCGAACACGCGCTTACCCCAACGTCTTCAAGAGTGCAGTCGGTCTCACGAGTATGATTCTAACGACCGCTTGCTATCCTGCCGTCCAATTTCGTGTTCAAAATGAAATCGATGCAGTAACCGGAAGAGGCCAAGGTCGGCAATTCCACTTGTATCTTCTTACGGTGACCTGATCGTGTCATCGGCACCCAAATGGAACGACGCTGATTCGCTTCCGCAGCTGCAAGCGTTTATTATGGAAACGGCGTGTTGGAGGTCGGTGATACCTCATGGAAAGCTCTTACTGTCATGCCGAAGGGACCTATCATCTAACGAAAGAATTAGGTGTTGGGCATCGGGTCTCCAAGGACGTCATCTGGGTGTGCTTCTAAGATCTGCATTCCGCATTAATTGTTCCATACCATAATGGTCGATTCCGCACTGACTTGGAGTCTTACTCCTAGGGCCAAGGCAGAAGGTACGTATTCTTACCTGACAATATTCTTTGGTACTATGAGTTTTGCGTCTTACCAAGGGCATGTCCTGGTATGTACCTCGCAAGTGATTCGCTTTTCATAACCATAGCTTCGCTTCACTGGTCTTTCCGCATTGCAGAATGCCCGGATGCTCCGACTGACCCTGATGTATTGCATACACCGACTCGCTTACTTCACGGCCATACCCGCCTAAGGTTGATTTTATCCCTCGCTTGGATGTAAAGCTGTTAAGGACGGTGATGGATGCAGAGGTTGGCAAATGAAGCGATGAAGTGACTACATAGTTGCAATCGAAGGGTCACATTGAAGCTTGTTCTAGGTACAATTAAGTCTATACTAGGTGAATGTGGCCCCCACACGACACTACTCAGATTGCCACAGCATGTTCTGATCCTTGGTGAAATGATGGTTATTCTCTGGCGTTACTCGAACTTAATTTGCATTACAAAGATCAGAGAATCATGCCGCAGCAAGACGTCAGTCAAGGTTTACGGATAATACCATGGCATGATACGGGCGCAAGTTCCCGGACGCCACTGCTGTGGTGTGATAGTAGAAGAATATTTTTGATGGCACGCACTGCACTTGATGCGGTGCTCCACAGCCGATGAGAGCGTCCACAGTGGCAGTAAGAAGCGAAAATGTTTCCGTAGGTCCGGTAACACAGGGTGCTGTGGCGTGTTCTTTAGTACGCCTTTCAATAACCGCGACATGTTCGTCCCCGTAACGGTCTTTATCAGACCAACCTGTTTCCCTCTTGGGGATTTAACACGTCCTGATTCTGGGGTGTCGCACGGAGTCAAAGGAAGTGTTCGATATTGGCGTTGATCATAATGAAAGAAGGGCAAGGTCGTTGAAGGCGTGTCTAACTATAGAAGGCGACTATCATGCTTCTCGCGGGTCGCCAAGACCATCCGCCAACCCATAGCAGTACTGCTTCTTCAGACTGTGATTCATGATTATCTGGTCGTGATAAGTACCGGCTGCTGAGATGGTAGCTCGGAGTTGACAGATAAAGGAAGTCCAGAACCAGATCACCACAACGAGCTAATTTATATCACCGGTTACAGCGCCTGGAAACTTGTTAGAGTGAAGGCTTGCACAGTACATATGGGATGAAACTTGGACTCTGAGGAGGACCTTGTGACACTTCCTAGGATTCCTGTTCCTATGGGCACCCTCACACTGGTAGAAAGGTTATCAGCAGCATCTGAAAATCACTGCAACGGCGACGACAGAGTGCACTTCACCACTCCTGTTTGCTAGTATGCGAGCTTGCCCGTCGTTCACGATTGACGAGATTGTTGCTGTCTCTCCCAGCGGCACAGTACGATCGTCAATGGTCACAATGTGACCGACTCACGTAGGTCGGCTTCGGCGAACATAGTAAAACCAACCATGTGAGTGCTTTGATGGGATTCCATGGGAAGGCTGAAGGTTGAAAACTTTATGTTAGAGCGAAGTGGTACTGAAGTGGTACTTGCATGGTGCGGCTACGGTGTTATAAAGCCGTGATGGCCTTGCGCAGTAAATGTGGGATGAAGCTCGAACTCTGGGGAAGATCTCGTGACAGATACCTATCCCATAGGGTACTCTCAAACTGGCAGGAATATTATCATCAGCATCCGAATAATTAGTGCAACGGTGACGACAGAGTGCGCTCCACCCCTATGCAAACTGCCTGTGCTGTCGTTCACGATTGACGAAATTGCTGTTGTCCCTCCCAGCGGCACGGTATGATCACCTTACGGTGACATCGGCCAACATGGCAAAACCAACTATGTGTGTGAGTACTTCGATGGGAGAACTGAAGATCGATAGGCACTTACCGTCTCCTACCGACAGGTTCATTCGCTTATTCATCAAGGGGATCGTTCACCAGCGGTGTCGGCCGACTGAAAATTCAAGTAAGCTCTAACAGGACAAGTCGTCGTCGGACTGCTATCAAGGTCCCATGTTGCAACGCTACCAAATTTAAGGTATTGAGGGTGAACAGGCGTCGTCCTCGTGCGAAACGCGGGGACCATGATAAGAACGTACTTCGGCTCCTCGCAGGCAGCTGTCTCCCAAGTCATCTTTGACGGAGTACCCGAGAAACTACAAAATACCGCTGGTGAGAGGATTGGTTTTTTATGTGAGTTTACATCAGGGAAGTCCGTGGAAATCCCCAGTGCACGGAAACGGTGGTCTAATACTCTCGAGAACTGGAGGGAGGTGCGAAATCCATTATGCTAAGCTCTGAGTTCACTTATCAGGGTTTCGGATTTCACCTTTCAGTGACAAGTAAAGTGTCCTCTTGACAGGTGGGGACAAGGTTTTCACTAGTTCCATTTTGGAGTAAGCTAAGAAAGTTTCTATAGCATCAGCCCTGGGACTCGGGAATCTCGGACATTCTCTGCGATGACGCATTAGAAAGTGCAGTGCAGACTACAGCATGCAATGGTATGATAGCATAAATTAAACGTAGTACGTACAGGAGCTGGTAGTACAGGAGAAGCTAAGCAGCCATGTCTAGCAAGAGGTGTGTAGTATTATGCGTACTGCGATGAGCGTTAGACAGGTGTTGTTGAGGAGGGCGGGTAGGGACTTACTCTCGTGAATGTACCCATCGTAGTGAACGTTTCCTTCCTAGGTTGATCGTATTTAGAGCGATAAAGTGATTTCACTGCATCGCTCATACTAGCTTTCCTCTTGGCCTCTTCAGCAAGAAGGGAGCTAGCAAGTGACTTGGATGAAGTAGCGACGGCAGGGTTAATGGCAGGTGCTGGTGAAGGCGAGTGAGTATTCGTGGACTCTTTCTTCTTCTTGGCAACGGCCGAGTTGTCTTCGACAGGAGCTTCGGCATTGGCCTTGCGTTTTTTAGATTTCGGCTTTACAGCTTCCCGAGAGCGCCGGACCTCCATCATGGCACGTAAGCGCTCTTCCTCTTCTGCGGAGGGATTGACGGAGAGGACGTCAGTGGACCTTGAGAACTTGGTCGCACACTGTGGGCAGACGTCGAGTTGCTCCTTGTCGACCGCAGTGTTCACGTCGTTGGACGGAGTTTTTGAGGTTGGAGTCGATCCGATAACAGCCCTAAGACCAGATTGGGAGAACACGCACCCACAGGTGTGGATGTACACGAAAGGGTAGGCGCCGTTCATCTCCTTCAGATTAAGCGGACAGACAAATTTAGCGACATCAGAACCTGGGGATGGGGGAGGAGATCTCGGAGTCAGTTTCAGCGTTTTCACATCCTGGGGTCATTCATCAGCACACGACTTGCGGAGTAAGGGTCCACGTACCTTTAGCGAGCGGATGTGTCCACATATCTCTTCTCCGTCTCCATAGGCTGACTTGTCTAGTAAATATTCGATAAGCGCATCTTTGTTATAGAGTTTTCCGAGTGCACAAGAGACAACTGGCTCTTGGAGAGGCCGCTGGACAGAGTTCTGTCAGTATACTGGGAGACCGATAGAATACCGAAACGAACCTTTGAAAGAGCGCAGAAGAACCACAGCGCGCGTATCTGATTCGCTTTGTCGGCCTGTTCGGCCTTTGGCTTGTTCTTTACCAGATCGCGCCTGTCAGGGATGCTGCCTCCATCATTACCCATGGTGGTGTTGTTGAGACAAAGAGACGTCGCCACGCGGATAAGCTGATGGGGGCTGCTGACTAATAAATTACCAAAAATAGCTACGCCCACAGCTACCAGGGATGGCTTGACAAGGGAATTAGGTTTCCATCCAGTCGTGTGATCAGCAAAATGGCGTGCGCATTGTATTTGTTTGTCCTTGTTATCTTTCAAGGGTCTTTCCTTTTTTGGACGTGGTGACGAGTATTAATCGGCCGAGCCAGTGACCTCAGCTGGACTCCCCGTCTGGACTGCGACTTGTATATTTCAGCTGCTGTACGGGTTCAGTTCAGTTGCTACGAATTTTCATGTCAACGTCGTCCTAAATGTTCTACAAGGCTATCGTCAAAGGAAAGAGGCCATTGCAGGCTGCCTCACATGTCATCCAATCCACTACTAGCGCTGCAGCCAATACATCCTCTGCCATCTTCTCCAGGGTATTCGTAAAACGCAGGATCAGTCTATCTGGTACAGTACGATCCATCAAGGGCAGCGCCTTCCGAAGGTCACTCGTTACCTCTACGAGAAATGCGATTCCACCCGAGTCGTCACAGCAGGTCCCCGGCACCTCCGCTGCTCCCATTTACAGTACGTCATGGCGGCGGCGCTTGCACTTCTCGTACTAATACGTACGACTTTTCCTAGAACAATTCGTATCGGCATGGACCCGGACGCCAACGAAATGGTACCCTCTGCCTTTGGCAGTCGGTGCTCTTCTGCTCGTCATGATCCAGTATCGCAAGAAGGTGGCACGTGCCGAGAGAGAGGTCGACGTCGACGAAGATGGTCACGAGGTTATTAAACTGAAGGGCCCTTGGCATGTTCGCACACTCACTCTACTAAATACCTATGGCCTTCCTCATGAAATGTCGCTTAGGTTCACGTCTTGGGTGCATTACCCCTCCGCAACATGTCGCGGGTATGGGGTTACATGAATTCCTTCGAACTGCCCGTTTGGATTCGCCCGTACGGTTTTCGGTTTTACGCTTACATGTTTGGTTGTAACTTGGATGAGATTGATCCCCCTGACTTGACCCAGTATGCTAGTCTGGGAGAGTTTTTCTACCGCAAACTCAAGCCTGGCGCTCGTCCGGTGGATAACGCAGTGTTGGTAAGCATTTTACACATGTACAGCTCATCAACGCCGTTATGAACCTCACCACCAGGTCAGTCCCGCGGATGGAACAGTGCTTCATCTCGGTACCATAGACGGTCTGCACGTGGAACAGGTAAAAGGAATAACATACTCCCTTGATGCACTTCTCGGTGTAGAGAGATCCAGTCCTGGCAGTCCCGTATCTCCGACGTCGACGATCGTCGAATTCCCCCGCCGCGACATGTCCATTGTAGACGAGCGCGAATTCGCCAACGTCAATGGGATAGATTACAGTCTAGATGAGCTCTTGGGTGGTCCGTCTGCGGATTCTTCCGGCTCAACGACTCCTACTCTAAATGGTTCCGATGCCGAATCCGACGGTGACACCGTCACTCCCCGAAAACATGGTGCTCAGATTGATGCGTCTGTCACGCAACAAGGCACTCTGCAAGAGACGCTTGCGCATGATGCTTCCGTGGCTCGCGAAATGGGCGTCCGTCCGTTCCTCATGGAGCGCAAGCGTAGCGCCTCCGGCACCAGTGTCAAACCAGGCAATGCTCTCTATTTCACGGTCATCTACCTCGCTCCTGGTGACTACCATCGTTTCCACAGCCCAACAGCTTGGGTCGTAGAAAAGCGAAGGCACTTTGTCGGTACGTGCACAGCATCCATCACATCAGATCCGGGATTAACGATAGTGATTAGGCGAGTTGTTCTCCGTCTCGCCGTATATGGCCAAGCGGTTACAGAACCTCTTCGTACTCAATGAAAGGGTCACTTTTCTTGGCAGATGGCGATACGGATTTTTCAGCATGATACCCGTCGGTGCAACTAACGTCGGCAGCATCAAGGTTAATTTCGATACCGTATGTAGGATTTCACTTTTCATTCGAGACTTCTCCGTTGATCGCTTCTTGCAGGAACTGCGCACGAATGTTCGGGGTCGGCCACCGCCACCGGGCACATACGATGAAGCTGTCTATTCGGCGGCATCCCTATTACTGAATGGCCAACCTCTAACTCCCGCCCAAGAAATGGGAGGTTTCTGTCTTGGTAGTACGATCGTTCTCGTGTTCGAGGCTCCGAAGACATTCGAGTTCGCCGTCAAACCGGGGCAGAAAGTCAAAGTCGGGAACCGACTGGGCGATGTCCCCGGAGCAGTTACCACCGTTGGGAAGGAGATACCATTGAAAGAGAAGACAGAGTGAGCAAGCTCTGCTTACGCGATGATGATGATGATCGCGTCGCAGTGACGTGGGGATTTGCTTGGCTTCTGTATTATGTATAGGCTCTGCATCACACATTGTCGCATCCGTGCCTGCACTCATGCAATACATACCAATATCAATCTCGGAACTTATGTATATTTCCTATTACCCAGTTGGATGGTGATGCTGAATATGAGTGACACCTTCAAACAATAAGTCACGATGAAAAATGAACGAATTATCAACCGGAAGCTGTTGTCCAGCACTCCCCAAGTACAAACGCCGATGCCTGTCAACCTGATTTGGGTTGTATTTGGCTACAAACGTTCTGGGCAGTATGCGTCATGCCGCATTTAGGCGCAGTAAGGCTAAACCACTAGTGCGTACCAATGAACTGTATCCCATCACCCTCGTGACCATTGCGGCGCGCCGGGCCCGCGTAGAATTCTGACCGGTTGGTCACGTTGACCTGTGGTTCTGAGATGCACAGTGATGACATGGTGGATATATGTATACGAGGCGCTCCGGCACCACTGCAGCTGCTTGAAATGCAAAATTGGCTTGTGGAGTCGTCGTAACTCGCTTCATGCTGAGAGGAGCTGGGCAGTTGTGTACTTGCAGTGCACCGTGGGAAGTTCCCGTAATTGGGGTGCAAGCAGGAGCCCCTGTAAGCCCACTCACGGTTAGTAAATTTACCCACTCCACTCAGCTAATTTGTTCTAGGAGAATGATGGGAACATGCATCGAAAGACGAGTTCGGGCCTTTTGCGGCGTAAATGGGTAGTTGATTTCCCTTGGCAAGTCTTCTCATTATAAACCGAGTGATTACCCGGTAGAAGGGATCTCTCTTCACCCCACTTTTATTGGGGTAGCAGAGTGCTATGTTGACCATCAAGCCTCCTCGTGCACCATCGACGTCCCAAGGTTCCCTGTTATGTGGTGAGTGAATATTGCCCACAGTCAAAGACTGCACGGGATTAGAGTGTGACGGATGACGACACTAACCTCTCTCCTGTGAATTCAGGCATTAAGCGGAGGACGTCAACTGGAACCCTTGTCTTCATGCTTGCCTTAGCGTTGTCCTCGGTTGGTTTCATTGGGGCCCGCGCAGATGAGGGAGTTGCGAAGCTTCCTGGTGAGCGCCCAGTGTTGGCCCTTATATAATGCACGTCTAACGTTCCGTGTCAGTGATGGGATTTAACAGTTCGTAGGCACCCTTCCGCGTACAAAACGTAGAGCTGACACGGATTCGTCTCTGATCATAAAAGCTTGGAACGCATACCATGTAGGTCTCCTGTCAGTGATGCGTTTTGCCGCACTGGTTGATAACCGGATCCCCCCATTAGTGCAACATTGGCGAGGACATCGTTATCAGAAATGCTAATCTTATGATATCCCTTGGCTTAGCGGTGCGTATGATCGTACACGCTGCAACGTACCTTTGAGCATATCTTCTCGTTTTTCTAGGATGTAGGATACAACTACGTTAACATTGACGATTGCTACGCTGCGAGACAACGCAATTCCGATGGCGATATTGTTGCGAGTAAGTACGGATATCTCTGTTGGGGGATCGAGGCATTTATAAAGTGGCTCACCTCGTCAGACGCAACCAAATTCCCATCTGGAATGAAGGCGCTGACGGACAGTATTCATGCTTTGGGACTGTAAGTTCTCAAATTATCTATCTGCGTCGAAGACCCGTACTCAAACCTAAAACGTCTGATAGGAACGCTGGAATTGTAAGTTGCACAGCTTCGTAATACATAAGTACTAGGGTTACTAACCCCTATCAAGTACAGTGACGCTGGCTGGTTTACTTGTCAACTCTATCCTGGCTCGTACCAAAACGAAGAAAGGTATGCTCGATCGCCCTCCAACGGTCATTTCGCTGAACCGCGCTCAGAGATGCGAAATTGTTTCGGGACGATTGGGGCTTCGACTACTTGAAGTACGTCACCGAGAATTCTGCGTGCTTAAGCACTTATACTTTCGTATGCAGGTACGATAACTGCGCCGTTCCGTTTGACAACATCACGAGAGAGAACATCATGGGTCGTGAGTATATGCCAGTATTGTTCCTTCTTAATGTCTAAGCCCACACCAGGCTATGCGCGCATGGCAAATGCCATATCCGACTTATCCCAGTCCACGGGAGAAACGCCTCTCATTTTGTCCCTGTGCGAATGGGGAAGGGTATGCGTAAAACGTTTTTGCACTTGGAACCAATGTTTATGCCTTCGTGTACAGGAGCAGGTGTGGCTGTGGGGGAGGAGATATGGTCAGAGTTGGCGAGTACGTTTACCTATACTGACAGTGGGACTGATCCTGACGGCGAAATTCCCAGACTACCAACGATATCTGTGCGTCCAACACACATCTGAGCTCACACGTGTGCATATATTGAGTACTTGCAGCACCTAACTGGCTCTCCGTCGCCAGCATCATTAATCAGTAAGGGAGTGCGCGATGTTACCGTTCTGGGTTTGCTTACACGAGATGCAGAAATTCGTTTTATTCTTGGGCCAGCGATTTCTATGGACATAACGACATGGACATGGTAAGCATCAGAATACCTCAGTGTGTTGGAAGCAACCTGACGATCCTACAGCTCGAGATGTAAGTGACAAGCTTTGATGCAATCGAAAGCCAACTGGGTTGTTCTTCAGTGGAAATGGGAATTTAACATACGAGGAATCCAAGACTCACTTCACTGCGTGGGCTCTCATGAAATCTCCGCTGTTGATTGGTACCGACGTATGGATTATACCTCACGTAGCTGCCTATTTCGTTCACTGATTTTGGGCGAGAATAGTTGGAAACAGCAAGTAACCAGACGATAGAGATTCTCACGAACCGTGAAATTATCGCCATTAATCAGGATCCAGTCGTTGGCACCAGCGTTAGTCCCTTCAGATGGGGCATCAACGTGAGTGTGGGGTTTCCTAAGTCCTCCTATGGGGCCACTCACTGCCGAGATCTTCTAGCCGGACTACATTAGCAACAACACGTATCCCGCACAGTATTGGAGTGGAGAGAGTCAGAATGGGACGGTGTTTATGCTGGCAAGTATTTCGTTTTTCGCTCTGAGAGATGGTCTCCATCATGATGACGACCGACCAGATTAACACACTGAACGAGCCAGCGACGATGTTTTTCAATCTGACCGAGTCCCCGTGGATTCGAGCGGGTAGACAATATTCCGTCAGGGTAAGCCGAGTATCTTGAATATGGAATGTTTCCCATACCAAGTAATCTATCCTCATAGGACCTCTGGGCACATACCGACAACGGCACCGCTGTAAGGAACTTCACAGCACATGATGTCCCCCCACACGGTGTTGTCGCGTTGCTCCTCCAGGATGCAGGGGACGAACCTGAGGGGTTGTCGCCTTGCGCTGTCACAGAGTGGTGTATTAGCCAAACTGGGGTAAGGATCGACAGATGAAAGACTGGGGATCGTTATCATAACATTCGTCCAACGCTGCTTTGTCTGTCGTGTAACGTGTTTCCATCGTGGTAATATTAAGTGTTAAACTGTAGCTAGAATTTCATGGCGTGTGTAGTGAAAAAACGCTGCTTGTGGCAGAACAGCTGCGCTCACCACATTGCGCACTGCACCACACCGTGGGCTGTGCACATTATGTAAATTATCAACAAGTGGTGTATCATATATCACCCCTGTTGTTTGTGGCAGGACGGCTGATTGCACCACATCGCGCTGCACAATACCGTCTGCCACGCACCAATCAGCAACTATCCAGAATGTATCACTGCCAACCACGCCTGCTGTTTGCGGCAGGACGGCTGGGCGCACCACATCGCGCACTCCACAACACCGTCTGCCACGCACCGATCAGCAACTATCCAGAATGTATCGCTGCCAACCACGCCTGCTGCTTGTGGCAGGACGGCTGGGCGCACCACATCGCGCACTCCACAACACCACGCTCTGATTAGCAACTATCCAGGACGCATCACTCCAGCCATGCTTATGGTCATGGGGAAACGTATTTAACACACCTGATGATGAGTGGACTCAACAGCCGGTTTCCCTCTCGCCCCTCTACAATGGCATGCTCTATATCATACGAGGGGTCTTTCCCCCCTGCATCAGCTCTGATCCATTACGACCCACTCCACTTGTGTGTAATTCTTAATTGGCGTTCCACTTTCTTCTACTCTAGACATGGACCACACACTGGACGTCCTCTATGATTACGAGACCTCCAGACAGTACAGTGTTCGAGATTTCCTAAGCATGGCGAGGAGACCCCAAGCGGCAGCAACAATCGTTGCGTGTGAACTCTATTATATCCCTTCCCGGTCTTCCTGTTGCCATGAATTTCTTCTGGTCTACAGTAAGCACTTTTGATTGTTACATAACTGTGCGCGTCGACTTGGCGTTCCATTAAAAGCAGAGCGGCTCATTCTCATCATCGAGCGTGTCCCAACTAACAATGGAATACGAGTGATGTTTTCGAATGGTGGAGTCGCAAAGGACAGTATCACAGTCATGCACGCCAGGTGTGTTGTCCTTCCAACTCTGACATCCTCCTTTAATAATTTATATTCGTAATTTAGGGAACACCATGAATATTGGCAGAGTGCCGGTCAAAACCCCGTATGCAGGGGCAGACTTCGGTGGCATCAACATTATTTACCCCACCTCTTGGATATTGTTTATATCGCAAGTATCGCGTCTATCGCCTTTAGGCACTACAATCTGTATGTTCGGCAGTGCTACTGGTATGCCAGGATCACTCTTGCTGCCATGGCAAAAGCATTTCCGTTTTGCTCCAGGGAGGGCACTACGTCGTTCTCGAGGGGGTGGCTATCAGTGTTTGGGAGCTACAAGCCATCACATGTCCAACTCTTCGTAGAACTTCATTCCATCGGCTGCCGAGATCAGCACCCACCTTCCAGCTACCCGCCTCCTGTTGTCCCTGCGATGGAAACCGAACGGCATGCCGCTGGCTTGGACATGCTTGGTTTTCTGCATGGCTTAGCCATGTCTGCGGCTTTTGAAGCTCTTTCGCATGGTTACCATTCCTTGGACCAGAGGCCAACATTGCGAACCAACACGGCGGCCACACACTTGGAGGAATACCCGAATCTAGCCGGTACATGGAGTCGTATTAGGTAGATGATGAACGTGACAACACTCTCGGGAGACGCATACGGAGCCGGTTGACTGCCCATGTTCTTATTTTCTCATAAGTGTAGGCTCACCACGCTCACCGTGCATGGGCATCACTGTGCCCTTTCTGGATGTTTGTTTCCTGTGGTGGTTGCATCACGTGTGGTTGGTTTAATCTATCTTATACAAGCAAAGCATAGCCTTCGGACGTAACGACGTAACTAGAGCAGTAATTTTTTGCACACCACATTTGTGCTCGTCTTTCCTTTGTTGGAATCAGTGAAAAGAACCAATGCGTCTTGTCGACGTCTTACCCTGGAAAGGGTAGTATATAGCTGACTGAGCAAAAGGTTCAATGTGCAGATCAACAATGGAACATGATAGTGTAAGGCCTTGGCAACCATTAAAGGTTGTTGCATATGCAAGGCGGAACGGGATTTGTTTTCGAGTCATGGTCCGGTCGGATGAAGGTGGCGTGAAGTTGAAAGAGATGAATGGTAAATGGTATGCAGTAAGTTTCGTATTCATCAGGAAATCGCACTCCAATGAAGCAGTGATGTATGGTGGCAATGTGTATGCATGCATTACGGACCGATCAACCAATGTTTATGCCTTCGTGTACAGAAGCAAGTGTGACTATGGGGGAGGAGATATGGTCAGAGTTGGCGAGTACGTTTGCGTATACTGACAGGGGGACTGATCCTGACGACGAAATGCCCAGACTACCAACGATATCTGTGCGTCCAATAAACATCTGGCCTCACACATGTGCATATATTGAGCACTTGCTGCACCTAACTGGCTCCCCGTCGCTAGCATCATTAATCAGTAAGGGAATGCGCGATGTTACCGTTCTGGGTTCGCTTACACGAGGTGCGGAAATTCGTTTTATTCTTGGGCCAGCGATTTCTATGGACATAACGACATGGACATGGTAAGCACCAGCATGCCTCTTATGTGTTCAACAGAATGTGCAAACTGACGTTCCTATAGCTCGGATGTAAGTGACAAGCTTTGATGCGATCGAAACCCAAGGGGGTTGTTCTTCAGTGGAAGCAGGAATTTAACATACGAGGAATCCAAAACTCACTTCACTGCGTGGGCTCTCATGAAATCTCCGCTGTTGATTGGCGCCGACGTATGGATTATGCCTCACGTAGCTGCATATTTCGTCCACTGATTTTGTGCGAGAACAGTTAGAAACAGCAAGTAACCAGACGATAGAGATTCTCACGAACCGTGAAATTATTGCCATCAATCAGGACCCAGTCGTTGGTACCCAGCGTTAGCCCCTTCAGATGGGGCATCAATGTGAGTGTAGCGTTTCCTAAGCCCTCCTATGAGGCCACTCACTGCCGAGGTCTTCTAGCCGAACTACATTAGCAACAACACGTATCCCGCACAGTATTGGAGTGGAGAGAGTCAGAATGGGACGGTGTTTATGCTGGCAAGTACTTCGTTTTTCGCTCTGAGAGATGGTCTCCGTCATGATGGAAACCGACCAGATTAATACACTGAACGAGCTAGCAACGATGTTTTTCAACCTGACTGAGTCTCCGTGGATTCGAGCGGGTAGACAGTATTCTGTCAGGGTAAGCCGAGTATCTTGAATATGGAATGTTTCCCATACCAAGCTATCTATCTTCGTAGGACCTCTGGGCGCATACCGATAACGGCACTGCTGTATTACTTCACGGCACATAATGTCCCCCCACATGGCGTTGTCGCGTTGCTCCTCCAGGATGCAGGGGATGAACCTGAGGGGTTGTCACCTCGTGCTGTCACAGAGGGGTGTATTAGCCAAACTGCGGTACGGATCGACAGGTGAAAGGCCGGAGACGGAGTTGTCATACTTAACATCCGTCCAATGGTGCTTGGTCTGCCGTGTTTCCATCGCAATAATATCGGAACTCTACCCAGCGTTACAGTAGTTTGCAATACCGAAGTGTGAGGTTTCGGCCTTATGTGGAAAGGCCAATATCCAGATGATTCCAAGTGGTGTTGTAGTACCCGACCCAGCCTGAAGCCCCGGTTGAGCCAAGGTTGCCTAATGTGGCAAATATTCCTGAGGCCCCTGGCTGACCATACGCATTCGCAAGGACACCCGTGTTCGTAAGAGACCCATCGCCTCCCTCGCCGCACCCATCGATAGCGTCAAGGTCGAGAAAAACCCAAGATGACGAACACGGAGCTTACGACAGGTCACGGACACGCCAACATGTTGCTACTCCATCTACAACGCATGCACATACACGCCAAGTTCAACTACTCACAACGTCGCACCCGCCCACCAATGCCTCCCAGGACTTTTCACCAACGGCAGCATCTGTATCTAAACAAGTCATGTTCACCAACACGCCAACGCAGCGCGTTGTGTATGATCCACCTCGCCAGAGGTATCGTCACGGGCGTATGACACTCGGGGATACGATCAGACGCCATCTCGTGTCTGATCAAACATCGTCTCGAACTGGTTACGACAGTAATCACCTGTCGGGATATGACTCCCTGCTGCTGCAACCGGCACGGCTAGGTCGGCGACGTATGATACCCATGCACATCCGCAACAACGTTCATCCTTTGAGAATTCGCGACGCTTGGCCAGAATTACGTCTCGGACACGGCCACGGCTTCGGAGTCGTACCACCATCCAGGTACGTCTTCCCATCCACATCCAGCACAATCACATGGCAATTACGGCCGCGCTTCGGAAGGAGGATATGTAGAGACGCAACAACAGCGCACCCAACTGTTATCCACACCTGCCTATCCGCAACGGCAGGCACCCGAGTCGCAATACTCTTCGCATCCTCCCACAGCCCTTGCAAGATGCGCCACCCAATTTGGGACTTCCACGATACCAGGTTTTGGACATTCCCAGCCCCAGGCGACGAGATGTACGTCCGGCCATTATTCGTCCCAACCACAGCATCAGCTGGGACCAAATGTAGGTGGTCGTGCTTCGGTACATCATGCAAGTTCGCAGGCACAGCCGTCGACGCATCAAGTGGAAAGCTCGACGACACAACAGCAGGTATATTTCGGTGATGATGCATGTGCAGTCGAGGTTTGTATTTATCATGTACTCGTTTTGTTTGTGAAAGTCATTCCTAGCATTTACAGCCATAAGAGCCCAAGCCCCGGCTTTTAGGCGGGCACAACACACCATTCCTGATCTTAAATAATCTCATCCATCATAGCATCAGTCGTAGGTATTATGTCGTCAGGTGCGAACTGTGATGATCAGATAAACCCTGATAGTTACCAGGCGATCGGGTTGGGGGCCACTTGGCTTCGGCAGCTGGCGTTGGGGGGAACAGTTGAGATATTTCTAATCCCCAAGCTTACCACTTCCATCAACGTTCTACGATATGACCGTTACACTCGAACATCCTCCAGCCTTCCACAATGTCTTCGTGTAAGGCTCTCTGTTCTGCCTCTGAGTGGCTTGACACTAACGGCATTTCATCTACCCCTCTCAGCCGTGGTGCGGGGCAGTTGTCAGATGGTACTGCTCTCTCTACATACATATCCTTGAACATGCGCTCAATTAGGCAGGCTATGTTTATGGAGTTATTGGAGCTGGTATGTCCGTCCTGCCCTGATCCCCTACTCAAATCTGACTTCATATCTCAGTTATCACTTGTATGTATACCCCTTGACTGAGGTTTCCACAGGAGTTGATTAACCCGCCATCAGTATTGGCTCGCCGACACCCTGAAGGCCAGTTTGGGATACAATATGATAGCCAATTGGTGGTGAGTATTGTGTTTGCTGGTAAGCTAAAAAATCTACCTGTTCCATCTCCGTATCGCACTAACACCCACAAGGTACTGTAGCCCGTATGCTCCTCTTTGGATGGCTTGCATACACAACCTGTCGCAAGTTCCGTTGGGTGAGCCGCTTCGCATAGCCTCATTTGTGTGTCTGATCGTCGCACGCAGCCGAGTGCGGCTATTTACGTCATGTTCTATTCTGCTATGTCCGGTTTCGTCGCTTCTGGGAGTCTTAGTAACCTTGAAATAGTCCACCAGCTTTGTTTTACACGGTGAGCACCAGACTCCCTTTTCCCAAGCGATCGCTAATTTTACAGCTGTAAAGTTTCTCCACCGGTATGGCTCTGGGTTCAGACCACCCTCGTGGCTCGTTTTGTGCTTCAGAACAGATGGAGCAGGAACGCATCGCCAAAAGCGCACGACATGGGTGGTTGGTACTCGGTACCAGTGAGTAACGTCCGCGGTTTATTACTTAGTGTCCATGCTGACCCTCTATAGATACCATGTTCGACGTGGGTTTCGTGATTGCGGCATTCGTCCCACTTCTCCTGTACTGGATGTAGGTCGCTCGTAGCGTCACGGTGGTCTCTCTCTTATCATATTATCACACTTAGCCATGGTGAGGCACACCTTAGCACGATCTGGGGTCTCTCTCTTTTTCTCGGGGCCGTCCCCGGATTTTTTCACGTGTTCTATTCTGCAATAGAACCACCCCACTGTTGTGACGCCAACAGGTCAGTGAAAGCTGCGTATGTCCCCCTTTGGCTCTCCTTGAAGTGGAACTGGAGGAGTTTTCTCGGTTTGTCAGTGGCCTGGTGGGTAGTCATGTTAACTTCTTGTTGGCGACTCGATATTCAAACGACGTGGCAACCAAGGTTCATTTATGATTTCATCATGTAGATGTATACTGACTACTCGAGAGGGACATGACACTGACGCAGGACTTGCAGGTACCCGGTAAGATGACTCTGTGAATGTCGGTCATAGCTCTGATTGGCTGTAGCTTGGCATATATGCTTCCGCCATCATAAACGAGTTAGTTTGTATGATCTGTCATGCATAGGTGGTCAAATGTTTGAACTTCATTGAAATGCAGTGTCACAGGAGGCAACTCACCCTTGTCAATAGTGTTTGGTTGGACCATGGTGATCAAGTGAGTCTTTGATTTTACTCTGATAGAATGTCATTTGATTTGCAGTAGTTTGTTATATATTCCAGGTGCCTTACTGGCTCCTTATCTAGCTTATTGGATTCTCCATCTGAACCCTTTGTAGGAACTATGGCTGGCGTGTTCCTCATCGATTCCGTTAGTCCGAGGACGGTAATGGTATATAATGGCCATCGTCAAGTCTGTGTACGTCCTGATCTTGTCTGACCAGGTTATTGGTTCGCTCTTGCAAGCTGCTGTTGGTTTCATCGTTGCCGCCCTGTTGAGCCCACTCACTAGTCACGTCGCTGTAATTGCCGTAAGCACATTAAACCCAAACTCACTCGTAGTATGACTTCCTGCATCGGACAGGTTGCCTATGGAACTTTCTTAAGTCTTGGCGAAGTTGGTGTGTCTATTTAATGCTTGAAGAGTTGAATGCAACGGCTGACTGGTCCGCCTATGCACTGAAAAAGGCCCTGGAAATTGTCTCATCGTTCTTGCAGCAAAGACTGGTCCTACGGCTACCCGCGGACAAATATGTGACCTTGCATTTGGAATTGGGAAAGTCGGAGCTTTCATTGGAATATGGGGTATGTACCATGCAAGAGTTGCTGACCGAGGCTAACCTCGACTGGTTACAGTCATTCCACGTATCATCGATAGTATGTGGCAGTGGACTCGATGCAGGGCATGATTACTAATGTGACTTAGCTTTCGGCGGTTTGAAGTCTGCAAAGGGTATCACTGGTCCATTCTGGATCGGTGGCGCCCTTGCTGCTCTCAGTGCACTTGTGACAATCCTCCTGGTGAAGCCTCTTGCACAGGACGGTGCGAGAGCTGAAGACGAAGCTGTGAGTTCTCTTCGTGCTCCTTTATCTCACTGGGCATGAACTGCAACCCTTCGTAGTTCCATCAGTACTTGAAAGACAACGGATTTGATGCGAGCCATTTGGGTGTCCCTGACAATGAGTCGTCAGCAGCATAGGACATTAAAAAATGGAAAGTTGACGGTGTCTCGATGGACAAGTCTTGCGCTGCACTATAACAGATGTGGTTTGTCAGGACACTCAAGCCTCTAGAGAGCATTGTATGTGGAGTATTTACTGTATCGCTAGGACCATTCATGGACTCTTTCTGAAAAATATCATGTTCGCATGAGTCTCAGTACTTATCTCCCCGGAATCTCACCCTCGTAATCACTCTAAGCCCACCATAGATCTTACATACTAGCTTGTGATAACAAGAGTCAAGCTCGTGTGTCACACGCGACGAGACCTACTCAGAACACTCTCCACTTCGCTAGCACAGTTTGATCCCAGCCATTAAGCTCCGGAGAGGAGATACATATTTAGGTCGTACGCACCAACTACGAGGAGAAAATACATTATACAGTGCGAATGATGTCCCCCCACACAGCGTTGTCGTGTCGCTCCTCCAGAATGCAGGGGACGAACCTGTGGGGTTGTCACCTTGCGCTGTCACAGAGTGGTGCATTAGCCAAACTGAGGTGAGGATCGACAGGTGAAAGGCACATATTCTGTAGTGATATGAACCTGTCACTAAGTGACAGGAAATACAGCGTCGTTATCATAGCCTCACCATCTAGTAGCTTGCACGGTAGACATAATAGCATAGTTTTATGACATGAATTCCGGTGACCCTAGGCTGAAACGATGCGCATTGAGGAAATGATCGCTGTGTGCAAAAGCTCTGCCGACCCTCCATCCCCGCTAAAACAAGGATGTCTTCCATGTGTCTAAATATATCTGCAATATATTGGGCTGCACCAGAGAGATGGGCAACTTTGGCACAAGCCGCATGAATAGCCAGGTACATTGGGCTAGGAAGGGGGAGCTTCTTCGGATCCGGAGTTGAAAAGGTCACATATTTTGGGTAGCGGAGAATGAAGGAGTCATAAATTGCTTCGAGTCTATATTCGTTGGGTCGACCCTGTGACGAAATCCCTGCTCAGACCCCGCACAGAAAAGGAGAAAATGTAGTACATACTGTTTAGTAAACCACACCTGCCTGCAACAATTTAATCTTGTTATGAAGTGATGATTCCATTGTGATGTGAGCAGTGTGTGGGCACTGCCTCCCCCCCTTCGCGCTCAACCTCCATTATCAACTCATTGCTGGCCAGGATAGCGGTTGAATCATAGACCTTTGTGATGGCACACTGGAAACCATCTCTAGCGAGGGCCTATTTGAGACATGTAAGACACAATGACAATACGCTGAAAATTGAGAGGGTTGATGCATACGTAGTTTTTAGCCGTTTGATGATCCTGAGGGGGCTCTTTTAACATGCTCTCTGTCATGTCTACGAGGTTGTCGAATGAGGGTCGTGATGAGTGAAACGAGGGTGTCGGCGTGGACCCTTCGGCAGCCTTTGCTGGACTGGTTAAGTACATATACCATAAGCAAAAGCTGCTGCAGACATACACATTCGAGCGAAGAAATCATAGAAGTGCTCCCCTAATGTCAACAGATCTTGGGGCTGACCACTCTTTACAATCTCTGTAACGAAGGGTTTGATGCTGTAAGCCGGAAAATGGTGGGAGAGATAATCAAGGATTCAACAGTGAATCATCTCCTTTTCCATTTTCTTCCCCGAGACAATCTCATGTTCAATCCACCCTTCTAGATTGAGGCATATGCTGTAAGCGCTTTCGATCTCATGAGAACGGGGATGCTGTTGTATCCAAAGTGGCCCGTAGCGTGTTCGCAGGCGGAAGTGCACGTGCAGGCATGATGGCACCCGAGACGATGTGACCGGATTGGATAAGCTGGCTACGCCGAGGACCTCACCTGCTCGTTTGATAAACTAATATTGCCAACATTATACAATGTGCTGCAGCTCGTGTCGATGCTGTTGACATAGCGTATATGATACATGCCGCACACCCAATGAATCACGCCAAAAATCTCGTATGTAGTACCAAACCCTAAACGTCAAAAAGTAAAAGAAAAACGAATCAACCAAACGTCTGTCCAGTAGCAAGCTGCCGAACGGGTACTCCTCGACCGTCACCATTGCGCTTGAATACCTGTAAAATGCACCTTAGTGTCAGTGCTCAACCAGGGGGAGGATGGAGAAGTGTAAACGTGCCGTATTTCCCCACCAGTGTCGCACACCCATTCCGATCTGTGAATACGTGTATCAAGTGAATCGTTCAGAATATGGGTAGACAGGCACTCACCGTTCCGTTCATAGGATATTGTAGTCTGTAATATGCAAGTGAATCATGGAGCAAGTCGAGGGGATGGGGCCACATACGTGAAAAATATCACTAACATTGACACAGCGAGACCGGAGTCGAGAGCGGCCGACAACACGTCTACGGTACATTCAGATTGTGTAACGGACAAGAGAATGAAGGAAAGCTCACAATTGTACTTGGCCCACCAAGGGAAATTATGTCTAGTACATATATGGTGAGTTGCGTGACACCGGTATATCAAAAGGCGCTGGAACCCCCACCTTCGAATAGCATTTTGGAATATATAGCTGACCAACCTGAGTTTGGTGGTTGATCATGCATGACAGTCAAAGAGCGGCGGGATACTCACGCCCAAGGTACGAAATTAATCGCAGTAGCTGGAGGTATAAGGGACGTTCCACTGAAAAATACCGGGCTATTAATTGTAAGTCAGGGGCCCTTTTACCAGCATCATTGCGCGAATTCTTACAAACTGCATGTTGTTAGTCCGCTTTTACCGGTAATGAAGAATGCGACACATACTTGACATATCGTAGAAAATTATTTGGCCACTTTTTCATCAATAGCCAAGGTATAGCAGGTGCGATAGCACCAACGACGAAGAAATAGAGTAGGGCTGGAAAATGATCAGATTTGTTTTGCTCGCAATGGACGGGTGAAACGAGTTACAACTGGGAAGACAAGTCAGCGTGGTACCACCAAGAAGTTTCGACAATTGTTACGCACTGATAACGACTTCCGCTGGAAAATTGACGTGCGGGACCCACGACACCTGCGACCAAGGGTTGTTAGGTATATGGTACATCCACGTTCATGTCCGCGAGACGAACCCCATATGATAGAAGCCGTTCCGAATACTTGAGTGTACGGACAAGTGAACCTAGAGTACAGGTCAGAGGTAGGGTCCAACGTAGCGATTCTTTCCCTTACCCGTCCTTTTGGTATGGCGAACATAAATCGCTTTATGAAAGGTGCGTTAGTGCCAGCACATAAACATATACACATACGGAGAAATCTAGATGAGTACGTACGGTATGCTACTAAACATCCATGACTGAACACCTAATTGTGTGGTTGCAGCGACCACAGCAGCAACTATCTGCCTAACGTAAACACACCAAAAGTACAAATCAAGGCAGACGACTTACCTGACACCCAAACATTTTACGCGGAGGGATTTTCATATAGTGGCCGAGTTTGAAGTCAGATGCAAAAGTGAGCGCTTGTGTCATCGTCTGCATGTGGACATATCTCAGCACAATGACATCACTTCAAGAACCTACATACGATGTATCCCCATGTCTTGAACATCATCATGGCTATCGGCCGGCCTGGTAGTGCGTATCTGCGATTGCGAATGAGATCTCTGCCATGTTGGGAGAGGAGTTCCATTTCTTTACCCTACGATTAGCTCCGTAAGAACACTAAAGAGGGATGAGTGCTCTGGCAAAGAACCCGAATGAGCTGCCTACTTCAGGCCGACTTGTTGATTTGTTATCGCCTGTATCATCCCACAAGGTACGACGTAGGTAAACGCTGCGACAAGCACCTGAGTGAGACAGACAAATACGAAATGTATTGGCATACCGATAAGCAGCGCTACCACGAACGCCCACACAGGCAGATGCGTCGGCCACACCTCGAAGCTGATAACTCCAAACACAAACATCACCATAAACAAGGCAAGATACCACCAATCCGGAACTTGGGAAGTAAAGCACGACAATGATTAGCATTAAATGCGCTCAAACGCAGGGTGCAACGTCGTCAATATTCCCTACCTTGTGGATACAAACTCATGAGACGAGCGTGGATATCAGGTTGTTCTGCCAGTGACCGCCGGGCTTGCTTCACGATCTGCTTTCGAAAATATAAGAAGGTGTGGGTCAAGGTTGCTAATTATACGAAGTCAATTTTTGCATTTCCAGAAGAAGGGTTCTGTGATATACCCGTGATTGCTGCAAATGATAGACTAATAGACAGTTAGCAGGTCACCATTTTAGGCTACTCGGACTTACCCGTAAGCCATGGCAAAACAGGTCCTTCAAACGTTTTAGCACCAAAGAACAATTGAAAAGTACTAAAAGCATACGACATGAAAAGGGGGCTATATGTGTCGTAAGCCGCCTGGTCGAAGACGTTTTCGTCTGTCAATACCCGGCTGACATTGTACGGTTGTGCCGTGTTATCGTACACCTGTCGCGACTGTATTCTACCCGCCAAGTCAACATGGCCAGGGACAGGAGCAACAGCCTTTCATACTCACGGCATGTAAAGCGAATCCCATGTGTTCGTGAACTAGTAGACAGCGTGAGCTTAGCTGCCCGACTCAATAACAGTGGATAAGTACGAACATATAGTATGGGGGTCACGATCCCTACCACGGTGTGGGTAAGATTTTCAAGACAGAGAGTGCCTCACGCACAGTAGAAGATAACAAAACCCGTCAAAACATTTGCAGCAGCCCACCCTGACCAAATTAGTGAGTTCTCCAAATAGTAAACATTTGCACACAGGGGGCATACATGGTGTGGCCAAGGGTGACCCGATGTACCTGTCAGAGATTCTGATGGGTACGGGGGGCAGAGCGATCAAATAAACACGCACGCGATCTGGGCCCAGTCGAAGGTAATAACAGACATCCCCTTATTTGAGGCATCAGGAACTGGAACTACATAGCTTGAGCAACAAGTGGTACGTACCATTCCATGCACGTAACTTATCACCAGTGACATCAGAGAGGAAGCTGAGAGTCTCTGACGGTACTTACCCGAATAACTGTGCAATCGCTACCGAGGTGTATGTTATCACGATTAGGAATGAACGTGTAGTAGTTGCATACCTGCATTATCTGGCCATATCCAAGTCACCCAAGAAAAGAATGACAGTGCTTGGACTTGTTTGACGGACGTCAGACTTGGCAACAAGATCGGAGCAACTTGCCTTACACAAGTATCCTGGGAAGAAGTCTAAAGCGGCATTTAGGATGGGTATGCGTACACCCGACAATCCACCAGTAACTCACACCATACAAACGCGCCTAGAAATGCATACAGGAAGAAACGTTCCCGACTTAAGCCACCCAGTTGTCCCGCGCCGGCGTACTGCTGCGAATGCAACGTGTTGAACAGTGCGCATGCGACGAGGGTTGACGGCCATATCATGCTGGGTGGAGACACGAGAAATCGACGGGCGATTCCACCAGCAGAGAACCCTATCAGTTGCGTGGACAATACTAGAAACCATTGATCTGGAGAAACCTAATGAGCGGACGAATACGGTATGGAGAAGGCGGAATCGAACAGCTGAAATTGTAAACTTGATTATAGTATACACGTTGTACAGCGATGATGTCGGTCTGGGGTGCATGTGAGTGTGGCTCATAATCGCACGTGAAAAACTTACCGCATAAGCTGACTGTGCCCCAACGGAAGCCATTATCTGTGTGGGTGTAACTGGAGTTCAGGGCATGCACCAGAGTGTATAAGCAGAGAGAGAGCTGACGGTTATCAACACATGCTCCTTCATGGAGAAGGGGCCAGGATTTAGTGATACACCAAATATTCGTTTTCGTGGCATATATCGAGCCCATAGTTTTCCCAATGGAAAGGTCAATAGTTGTGGAACGAAAGTACTGATAGTGACGGAAGGATATCGGTAAATCATGAACTGGTTTAGGCCGGCAGTGATGACGGCCCATGTCAAGCCGAGCACCCAAGTTCGTAGAGTTATGGTGGGTATAAATGGATCGTCCGTGTTGGCCACCGCAGCGCGGACCTCTGGGTACGGCGAGTCGTCATCGAGGTCGTCTGAGTCATGGCTGTCGAGATTAGGATCGTCGAAGTCGGACGAGTAGCGTGACTAGGAAGTTCGAGACGTCATCACTTCAGTGAAGTGTACTACTACCGTACGTATGACCTACGCTAAGATGTGAATCTGCAAAGTATCAAGCATGTGCGATACCTAAAGATGCCATGTGGGTGCCCACCTGAGCTCAGCGATTGCCGTCGTTGCTCGAACTCCTTCTCCTCGTCAGTTGGCACGCTAAGAGTGTCCGTAGGCTCTGCATCCAAGGCTTCCAACATCTGCAGCGGGTATTCTTGCCTGGTTCTGCATTCGCGTTGGTCGTACATCAAGGTTGGCTCGGGGAGGATGGGTTGGGCACTGGGCCACAGACGCCTGTCAGCACAAAGAAATGGCCGCGAGTGAGAAAGTTTTGGGAAACTCAGGTGCCTGGCTGTCGCATAAGCATCGCACCTGTGTTCTGATAAGCTGCCAGACAGATTGTAACTATCCAGTGTTGTTTGGGGGCAGTACTGTCCTCGATCGAACGCACTAATACACACGTAGCAACGGCCAATGATGCCTTGGCATTTGAACCAGTCCGAGAATATTATTGCGTAGACATGGTGTAGAACTCCTGACTGACTGACAATCCCACTAACTCTACGCGGGATCCCACATTAAATTATTCAGTGACGGTATCCCGACGTCCCTGGCAAGTGCCAACGTTACTTCGTACGATATTCCACACTTGAACATAGGCGGCCCATCCAACTTCTCCATTGGACTCATGCGGTGTAAGGCACGCATGAATGCAAGCTCCGTGATCTAAAAGATTGTTAGCATGTCTACAGGGTACATGCAGGGTCATCACTTGCCGCAGCGTAGACGTGTATTCGACCGATTTCCATATCTGTGTATTCCCCCGGCAACACGAATCGGTGGTCAAATGGCCATGAGTCAAGGTCATGTTCCTCTAACAACGCCCCAAGAATCGCTAGTAGCCGGTCAAGCGGGAACGCAGAAGGTCCCAACAGTCTTTGGGAAACCTGAAAACCCTCACGTTAAAGTCCAGCGAAGTCAAGAACGATGGGTCGGACTTACAGCGGAATTCTTGTTTGTACCCCCCTTTGTCGACGCCATATTTTTACGCCGTCTTTTCTTACGTTCGGATGTTCCTCTGCCAAACATTCTCATATCGCTTTTCGCCGGGTTAGTCGACGCCAAGAACGCTGCGATGAGAATAAACTTGGATAACCGAGGCAAATTTGCTACCCTGGTAGTCGACGACCTCGCCTTCTGTCTCTCGCTCCCAGGTTGCATCTCGGGCAGACCTTCCGTGGGATCGTAGTCGTTCTCCAAAGCCCAGTCTGCTGCGTTTGTCAGGCGCGGATAGAGCGCCTCCAATGCACGGGTAAACGACGATGAGAAATATTTGAACAACCGCAAGCGACCGTCTGTGCTTGGCAGCTGGATGTCAGGTTCGTGGTCCCCTGCGTCAGGGTTGTCGTCACCCTGTTGACAGACTACCGGTTTGACGAAACCAGGCCAACGTGCCGCAGCAACATATTGAAGCTCGATGGGATCGCTCGTGTAAAGAGAGACGGCCCCATACAGCATTTCGGCGTAGTGCTCGTAGAGCGACAATAAACCTGGATGGTAGGTCATGCTCGGCTCCTCAGACGACAGCAACTTCTCAGATGTGTCCCGAAATGCGGACACCAGTCGTTGAATAATATCTGGAAAACCGTTTCTGAACTTGAGCATTCCGCGTTTCCGTAACACTCGTACCTGATTTTGTCAATGGCTCGATATCTAGAAAGTAGGGATCCGGTGCGGCACCAAGGGGGGGTCGGAGATCCTCCCAACGCATGGATGACAACAAGATGACACTAACCCTGACGCGTGCCTGCACGAAACCACGTTAATCAACGATGCCGTCGGGTCAGGGTGAGAGATGCCAAGCATGGGAGCAAGACTGTGACTGACCAGCTCAGCCAAACGCGAGAGGGGAACGATGAGTTCGGGTAGATTCTCACACAACCTTTCGGCACGTTCGATGAGGATGACCATAGAGGGTTCTTCAGCGGAAGATGTCTTGGCTTTGGCCTTGCCCTTACCCTTACTCCTACTCGGCGGGTTTGTGCCATGTTCGGCTGAGAGCCTTCTGAGACCATGAAGAAAGCTGTCAATGCTATCGTTATATTTCACGCCGTCCTCGCCGGGCCACGTTTGACATCCACTTTCCCATGTGGGCTCCCATTCTGCGAGGGCGTTGAGCACGGTATCGTAGAAAATGCGCGCATGAAAGCAGGCGACCGCATTGATGCGAGCATAGCAAGTTGGCGGAAAGTCTGAACTCTGTGGAACTTCGCGGAATATGGCATCCACGACAGACGCAGTGACACGCGGATTGTTCGCGTCGGTAATGTAAATGAACGGTGGCAACCACGCAGACGCAAGCGTACACAGATGGGCAATGAAATCTGCGTAGCCCGGATGGTTCTGAGACAACCTGCAAATGACCGCGTCAAAGTCATCCATGTCCATGTCCGAGGCGGTTGTTTGGTTCTATTTAGGACGAGACCTCGATTTCGGCACAGCCACCTCCATCACTACTGCTAACCGCCATGGGGAAGCTGAACATTGCCCACCACAAATCTTATCACCCTTACCGCAGGGACAACATCGAGCGTGTACGAAAAGATGAAGAGGAGGCTGCAAGACAAGAGGCAGAGAAAGAAAGCAAGATGGCAGTTGCGGATGCCGAAGCCAGACTGGGCGTTCTACGAGAACGTGCAGGGCTAGGGACCACAGACGAGAAGGGGAAAGGAAAGGCAGTCGAAGGGGGAAAGAATACCCTCACTTCGTCTATAGGTACTGGAATGGGGACTGGGAAACATATCAACCTCTTTGAAGACCTGGAACAGGTGCGTCACCAGGGTTTGGGTTGCAGTGCTTGAGTTGACGGGTCGATCAGCAAGAACTTGTAATAGCCGCGCGAGCCAGCAAGAAGACTACACAGTCCGAGACCGAGAAAGGCGTGCCTCTGGCGCCCAGTGCAAAGGACCTCAACCCTTGGTATGCTGACAAACGAGCCAACAAGCGGACCGAAGCAGAGAACGAAAACGATCAGGATGAAAAGAGGCCAGAATGTCTCTTTCAAATGGGTTTTGCAATTATGTTAACGTTTGGTGGTGTACTAGAATGCGGGATATGGCCTTCAAGACGATAAATGATCCACTGACTGCGATCACTCAACAACTGGCGGCGCGCTCGTCATCCTCGAACGACACACGATCCGCCCTTCCAAACAATCGTTGGAGGAATAACCGCTTCCCTCGTAAACCGGATCCTCCCCCGCCACCTCCACAGCCGAAACAGTTAGATCCTGCGAGCGAACGTCTTAGGCGCGAATCATCGGAACGGGAGCGCGCGCTAGCCCTCATTCGTAAGAAGAAGAGAGAAATGGAAGGCAGCGAAACACCAAGCACCGTGCATGGTGGAATGGACAATGGGTATGGTGATGTATTTAATCGGCGTGAGGTGGAAGAGGCTCACGCACAGAGGGACCGGTGGAGGAGGACGCATTGGTAGGGCTGTATTGCTGAGGTAACTGCCATAATTTCATCGGTCGCAACTCGCATGGTCTGATACAGCCTTGTTGCAAGGTTCTGCAGGTCAACCACCAGTAATTAGATGCACGCCCAGACGGCGGAACTACACTCCTCAATATCATACTTCAGTATACAGGGATATGGGAAGCCGGTGGAAGTATCCCAGGGTTGTGCTGCAAGAGGTCGTCTTTGGATGACGGATAATTGTCAAATGGATGCTCGACTCCGGAGCAAGGTAGTGAGGTAGGGGACGCCTATAGCCTGAGAACAGCACTAGCCGTTCGAGTGCAACGCCTAAATCTAAATAATATAAGCTTGGGCATGTCCACCCTGGGGTCCCGTGAATTCACCTGTGTCTTCGTGCTACCCTTTGTCTATAGGATACCGAGCGTACACATACCATTAGTGTCTGCACCGCCCTTAACATTACTATCCTGACAAGGCGTCTACGTGTTGCCTTTGTGATATCGTTGGCATGGAGAATGGTAACAGGATGCTATGGTCTGCCATTCTGCAGCAAGGCGTTCATTGAGTGCTCACGTTCGTCAAGTCGCCCTCCAGTGTACCAAGCTTTCTCCATGACACGCACATAAGCATCGCTCGTAAACTAATTATGCTCTGTCGTGTACCGTTATAAACTTATATATTCCCGTGTTCGGTGATTTTCGATCTGCGCACATTTTGTTCGGTCAATCCGAGTCGAGGGCTGGCGTCGTCGGCTCCGCTCCGATATATAGAGTAAGGTACGGACACTGACGTGAGCTACCTACGATAGATACTTACATTACTAACTTCCCTGACTTGCCAACAGACCCGCCGAATTCAAAGCCCAAGAAACGGGCCTGACGGGGAAGAGCTCTGACCTGGCAATCATACCCCCCTGGGCCCACGCATCTACTAGATGATTTCCCCAGAAGCACTGCCAAATCCATACCCATAAGCAGCCGAGGGGTCCACCTACCCGTCTTCCAGTCAACCGCCTCCATAGCCTTTCCAGTACTACCCCGACACCCTGCATGACAAAGTAGCCCAAGATGCGCAGGGTATCTCCATGACCCATTCCACGCATCGCGACGTCGTGAAGAATACCGGAGACGACGAACGCACCAATCACAGCATATTGCCCCAAGATACCTTCCAAAGGTTTGTATCCACAACCCACAAAAATGTCCCGGAACAGTTGATGCCAGTTTTGACCCCAGAACTTAGCAAGTGATGTAGAAAACCACGGATTATTGAAAAGAGGTGGCCACTGCGACGGACGCTGCTGGAAGAGTACGACGCAAACAGCAGTGTTGAATGAATAGACCATCTCTATCGTCGTAACTCCACTGAAGCCGACCAGTACAGTGATTACGCTTGAGCGCAAGTATCGTCGTATGGGTGGCAAAGTTAGATCGAAAATCGGCCACCCTGCTGAGCCCTGTGGCGCAAACGCTCTAACACACAAATCCAGAGCATCACCGATGAACATGTAGAGAAGGGAACGTCCGAGACTCAGCACCACAAAGACAAGTCTCGACTCGGTCTTGATCGTTGGAGAACGAATGTGTACTCTTTTGGACCAGCTCCATCCTATACCCCGTAGATTGTAACATAAGTCAGAAGCATTCAACATCGCAGAATGGATGTTATTCGAGCTAGTTGTGGAGGGTTCGGAGTTGGCTTTGTCGGCGATCTTGATTGAGGATCCGGCGTTGTCGTGATCTATCTTAACGTATGGCTCGTCGACTAACGTCCAAGCTGTGGCACGCATTGCCAAGTTGCACATGCTAGACTGAATTTCAACCGCCAGCCTGGAAATAAGCTAAGCACATTTGGAACGAATTAAAAACTTACAGCCAGCCCTTTGTTGAGAAACGCATATCTTGGTTGTTTTCCAGAGAAATCTAAGGACACTCCAGCTCTCAGGGCCAGCCAGAGAACTAACGGAAGTAACGCTATTCTATATAACTTTGTTCTCGGGAGCTGGACGAGGACTGCCATGGCATAGTAAGTGAAGAATGCGGGGGCGAGGAATACCGCTAAGTTAGACCATGTGAGGGGGACAGGTTGCTTGCCGAATAGAAGCAAATCCTGAGTGACGCGCCTGCCAAAATGTCGTCAACTACTATGCGGAAAAGACAAAGCACGAGTCTGACCATGAGTCCATCATTGCTGGAGTTGAATCGTGGTCACCAATGGAGGTACTCTACACGAGAAAGTCCCCGTGCGGCGTCGAATTCTCGCCACATTTCTGGTCGAGACGCAACTAAGGCGGCTTGCATTATTGCGGCGACTGAGAAGGAGGCGTGACTACTGTGACATTGTGATTATGTGACTTTCCTCAAACACAAATGATGCTAATATAAAAGGCAACCAATACCACTGGGGACAAAAACCAATGTTTAGTAAATAGAACATTGCAAAAACAGATACTATGTTTCAAAATACAAAGAGAACATGGTAAAATCATTCAATCTTCTTAAACATAGTATCTGTTTCTTTCATGTTCTTTCAATGATTGTGGCTCAAACATTAGATAATGCGTCCAGAGTACTGTACTAACATCATCTCGAGACTATTACCTGGTGCACTACCCCTACGGTGGGCAACAGCTTCTACGTGCACATAAGGAGGGGAATCGACGCCCTCGTGGTAGGAATTGGTTGGTGCTGACCCATCAGGACAGGACGGCAGCGACCAAGCCTGGCTATCAGACATGAAGCAGATCATGAGGCGGGAAGGTCACTCGCACACTCGATTGACCGTTAAGACTATCGCTTGGCCTACCTCAACGCTATAGTGCCTCTGCCACAAACTTGCCTTCTTAACAAGACGGATGCTGAATGCCACCAGTGAGCGTCGATAAGGCCAACCGTACTCCATCACTCGTAGGAGATATTAAGTCAAGAGTAACTCGCCTTTATCAGTCAATATGTATAAGATTTCGCGTTGCGTGTTTGTGAGAGACTTCCCGAGTAGACTGGATGCCACTATCTTCCTTCAACTCACCGTGGCTCGATGTTGCATCCGGCCCGAGAAATCAATCGTACCAACTGGCTTTGATGCAGAACAACCGTTTTGTAGTCGACAAAGATTTCAGCAATACAACTTCTATATCAGGATAAACGTATGGCAACGACACTTTCGCACGAAACCACTAATAGTCGTCCTCTTCGGGCATAGCAACTCCCGGATGTAACTTTGCCCATGCAAGCCTTTTATCAACCCACTCCTCCATGCCTTCCGATGCCCAAGGGCCAACTTGAAGTGATAGCCGGAGTCTAAAGTGTCGGAACAACTTTCCATGCTCATACAACATATTCCACTCTCCGCTGTCCATGGCCTTCCAAAAGATCTCGCGCAATATTTCCCTGTCCTCCGCTGGGCCACCCTCATAGCCGCCCTCATAATCATCGGGATCCTGTAGCCATGCAGGTATAACGGCGCACTCCCAGAGAGGCGCGATGGTTGTTCCTTCGAAATCAATGAGACCTGTCACATTTCCTGAGCTCTCTTCGATCTGACAGACGCTATATTATCTCATGCAAGCTGTGTCAGACACGAAAGCGTACCATAATGTTCGACAAGCGCAAATCGTCGAGTTGCAGTGAAAATGGTGTTGTCGGCGTACTTATCGGTCCACCGGGTTGATCATTGCCCGGATAAACAGTGCATAGTTCGAGAGCCTTGCGAAGGGTACGTTCCCCGATTTCAAGCCGACTTGCAGCCCTCTCTTCGTCTTCCTCCTCCAGTTCCGACAACACAACAGAGCGATATTGAGAGACAATATGGAGTTCAGCATGGAGGAAGCTCCGAAGATAATCAGAGGTATTTGAAAATGGCCCGCGATATTGAGAAAGCTCAGTGTGCAATGCACGCTCCGCGTCAGGCACACGAATGACGCCGTCGTTTGCACGATAGAAGGGTACGCTGACTATAGGCCCGACGTAGACATCATCTTTTGTTGGAGAAGAGAGATAGAGGGCTCCTGCGCGTTCGAATCGCAACGCAAACATAGCCTTGAGGTACTCTGCAACTTGCGATACAACACGCTTTTTTACACTCATGGAGAGGGTATCCCATATGGTATTAGCAGAAACACCTGGCACCTTAGACACCGACATTAAGGTAGAAGATATTGAGGTCTGCACACCAACTTTTTGCATGATCATATACTCCGCCCCCACAGGGTTGGTAGCATCCGAGTTCCACGCGTAAACCTGAGGCACAGGAATCTGGGTTTGCGAAGCAAGGTACTTGAGAGTTGCAACCTACTTATGCGCAACACGTCAGTAAAAACATGCGTTGAATCTACGAGTAAAGTGTTGCCGACCTCTGACTCTAGCTTGTCCTTCGGAAAGGCAGGCGCCGCGACGCGAACGACGCCAAGCGATGTTCCATCTTTCTGCAGAACTTCGTATACCTGTAGTGAAGAACAAGTCACGATGAAGCGGAACGGTGTGCAGGGCTCGTATCAACCTTATGATAGCCGCCTTCCGCTAACTTCTTGAGATCGCAACGTTCCTGGCCAAAATGGGAGCTGACAGCAGCACCTAACTGGTGGAGACTGAAGGTATCAGGCTCTGCTTCATCGTCGTAAGAAAAAGACGACACTGCATCGTCCTCGGCCATTGCGGGATCACAGAAGTGAGTGCACAAAGTTGAACAGACACCAAAATATACATGGGCGTTGGGTGTTGGAAAAAAGAATTTTGTCTGGATCTAAGATGTGATCAAACTATTATAGGTAGATAAGCGTACTTCTGCACGTTTAAGGCATACATACTATCCCCTACCACACGTCCGTGATCCACCTAGATCTCAGCATTTTTGTTCTACAGCACTCGTTTCTCAACTCCTGCCCTTCAAATTTCATATACCGCAGTTTACACACAAAATCTATTTGTTCCAACTTGAATGAATGAAATTGATAGAGAGGTTGTGGAGATCGACATTTTTTGCTGGTTTGGAATGTCTGTCACCAAAATCATGCTTGATGTCACATGCTGAAAACGTGCCGAAGCAGAGCTTGAATCTCAAATGCACATGGTAGCTGACTGTTCCCTATGCAAATAGGTTATTCTGGTGCCTCATGCCATAGTCACTGGCAATGGCTGGTCATGTGGGGAAGCTGGCTTCATCCGCAGACCCAGAGTATGAGGCCCGCATGCATCTCGCCATTGACAGCCTAGCTGAAGGCACTTATAAGACTGTGTCTGCTGCTGCCAGGGCCCAGAAGGTGACTAATCCTGCAGTCTGACCTGGAGCATGGCCAACCACCATGCAGGTTGCATGACAAACTCTCAGTGACCAAGTGAAAGGCTGGCATCAGTCACATTGTGTTTCTTCCAAGATGAAGCAGAACCTCAATCCTGCTCAGGAAGCTGCTATGAATGAGTGGCTTGTCTTGAACTCTAGCATGGCAACCCCCCTCCACCCTCGAGATTTACATGCACATGCCTTCGAAATCACTGGTAAGCAGCCAGGGAAGAACTGGCACCACTGCTACCTCTGACGACACAAGTGGGCAATCAAACTATTGAAGCCATGATGCCTTGATCTGAAGCATGCTCAAAGCTTCAACAAAACAACTGTTGAGGGCTACTTCAAGCTTTGACAACAGATCGAGAAGAGGTATAATGGAATCCCAGCAGAACATCACTGGAATATGGATGAGAGGGGAACTCAGATGGGTGGGGGCTGGAATGGGCTGGGTTCAAAGTTCATTTTCTCAGCTGAGGAGTGTGAATACTACCAGCAGCATAGTGACAATCTGGAGCTAGTCACAGTGATTGAATGTGCAAATGCTGCAGGGGCGATGATGTCTCCATACTTTGTGTTGAAGGATGGGCCTCTTCCTGATGGGTGAGATCCTGGTCTTGATGGAATGGGAGGGTGAGTTCATGCATCATTTAGGAGTACAAAATCCTAATCAACTTATCAACTGTCAGCCTTGCTACATCACCAAATGGATGGACTGACTGCAAGATCTGTGAGCACTGGTTCACAGAGGTGTTTATCCCTGAAGCAGAGAAGCATTGTGTTGACCCCAAAAAGCCAATTGTTCTCACTCTTGATGGTCATGATTCCCATGAAACCCGTAGGATCAAATGAGCTGCATATAACACAGTATAATTATCATTGCCCTTCCATCTAAAACTACACACAAGCTCCAACCTCTTGATGTTGGTGTTTTTGCAGTTGTCCAATGATGGTGGTCAGCACATTGTGATGAATGTTTGGCTCATGGTGTCTGCATCACTTGCTACAATATTGTTCAAGAATATCTATCAATCTGTCATTTCATCACTCCTGACTTAGTCCAAAAGGCATTTGCACACACTGGCATATATCCTCTCAATGTCACCATCTTTGGTGAACAGGATTTTGCCCCAAGCTGGGCATCATCATCTATTGCATGATTCCCCCCCTCATATCCAGCTGAAGTTCTGTCATCACCAATCTATGCTCCTACAGAAGTTAGGTCAGGTGATGAGGTGCTTGATGAAGATTTGGAATACTGCCCATCAGACTCAGATGGAGAGACATCATCAACCATGGGAGCAGAGAACAGTGATGGGGAACAGTGGCATGAGTCAGTGTTGCTGGATGAGGATAGCACCAGTGCTGGTGATTGTGTCTCAGTGGCAATGCCTGGTGTATGGGATGACCCATCCAGTGTTCAGGACCAGCCCTACTCTCATCCCTGTAGCCCTCAACCATGCTCTCATGATATTGGGGCATCATTGAGTCATCCCATCACACGATCAATGTCAGTGCTGTCAGAGTTTGGCCCTGCAGTTGCAAGTCTCCCACCACTACCATCCCACTCACATGTCATGAGCTGCAACTGAGAGGAGCTGTGGGATAGAATCCTATTTTTATATGCTCAGAATAAAGCTCTTCATGAATTATATACTGCACAAGGAGCACAGCTCAATGCTGCCAATGCACATTGTACGATTGCACAGCATCACATTGCCATACTCATGGAACAGCTCACAAACAAATCTCAGACAAAGTGCCAGAAGTCAAAAAAAGTTGAAGCCCACTTTGTTACACTCCCTGAGTTGCATGCAGTTTTTGAGGCAGAGGAGGCAGAGTTGGCTGCAAAGGAGGCAGCAGAGGCTGAGAAGGCTGCTCAAAAGAAAGCAGAGGATGATGCTCGGACTCATTGGATCAATCAAGAGATTGCAATTTGAGTATTTGATGCACCCCTTTCAAGCTACAAGTGCAAAGATGATCTTGTTGCTCTTGCTGGTGCACTCTCATTGCCAATGCAAGGTACTGCAGCTGATCTCACCAAGGCCATCAAAGACCACCTCAGAGAAAACCCATCTTGTGTGGATGAGCCACACTTTTCAGGACTGTTTGGAAACTCTAGATGACATGCTGTGGCTCAGCCAGATGACCCCCTGTCATCCCAAGGCAGGCAATTTGCCAATGACCAGGTAAACCACTCACCAGTGTGGACACACACACCATCCTTCCCCCTCCCTCCAATGCCATCACACATTTACACACCATATGCTGGCATGTCCAATCCAAAATGTAGGTGGATCATGGATGTGTGGTAGGGGATAGTATGCATATTACATTCATGGAATCAACTTTTAGGCAAATGAGACCTCCCTAACACATGCCTTTCAAGGGAAACCAACACTGGCTAATACATAGCATTACAAAGCAGGGCAGAGGGCATGTTGGCAAATGGGATCTACTTCACATCACAACTCATTATACATGTGTTCTTGCAGGTAATTGACCGAGTTCTACTAAGTCACATTAGAAAACCAAATAAAAACAAGGAAATACATTGGAAAACACTTGCATTAGGGTCTGTTTGCTATTGCATTCCTGACCACCTTGCAAAAAGAGCACCTCTCACTTTTGTAGTGAACCCATGGTTTTTGCTCATGCAGGACATGATGTGTGACCCCAGACTTTGTCTTCACAATAGAATTGTCACCTCTGCATACAATGGAGCACTTCTTGCAATATCCATGCTTCTGTGTTTGCCTGGATGATTTTCCACATTTGCAGTGGTGCTCTTTGACAGGCAAAAAAGGCATGGTGGGCTGTAGGGCAAAGCAGAGAAAAGGGCCACAATATATACCTAGTAAAAGGGTGAATATGGGTCATATCTAGGCATGGGTGTGGCCATCACCTGGCAAGGTCAGCTGAGCTTCCCTGGAAGGTTGTATGAGTGTGGGCAGTGACTTTGACCAACAGATCTAGAATTCTGAGTTGCAAAACCCTTGGAAACTTGGGGAATAGTACAGCTTCCATCTCATTTCTACTTGATTGCCAATAGCATGCCTGCTACTGGTGCAGGCAGGCTGAGTGATAAGCAGGAGACTCAGACTTCATGTTCACTAGTATCAGGATCCCACTCATGGTAACTGGTCATTCAGTTTGCTACCCATTTGTGTTTCATTTTGTGAGTCTGCATCAGCTAATGTCAAAGTGATATGCATTAAGATGTGCAGCTTACCCCACTACCTGTTGAGAAGTAATGTCGTCATAGTAGTCACTACAGGTAGACATCCTTGAAAGGAAGCCTGGATGGCACCCTCTGTGATTCTCAATGATATGCCCTTCTGATTTCCTCAGTCTCTCTAGAGAAACATGTGTCAAATGACCATATGCTGGAAAGCCCAATACCTTTCAATATCCATTGGTTAAGCAATAACAACTAGATAAATTCAAGTGCCTCTACTAGCTGTGAACCATCCTCTGCACTCAGCACAAAATCAAACAATTTCAAAAAAAAAACAGCTGGTTCTGGGTGCCAAAAAATGTTGGTATGGATTTGCTGCTGATATTTTGCTTCCACACTGATAACAGAAGTAGCTCTGGCTCTTTGAGCATGTCACCTGTGTGTGGAAGAGCTAGAGAAAGGATGATCATAAACTGAATCAGGTGGCACACATGATTGCAGCCCATGCTCTTCTCAATGCATAGTGCACACCCAGGGCACTCTGTTTTTCTCGATTCAAATGACTTGTGACTCTCTTTGTCTGCCTGGTGTTGTTATACCAGACATTGCACATTTGCTCAACTGTAATGCTGCTCAAGTCTAATCTGTTCACCTTCCAAAGCTCAAAGATATGCAAGGATGATATTGGATGTTACAGGAGGTGGACATGCCAGGTGTGTGTGGGGCATGCCTGAGAGTATCAATTCCTGTAATTGAGGCAGTTTTGGAGGATAGGAAAGAAGTACCATGTCCATTTACAAATAGAGCAAAGCAAGTATCCACATGAATGACACTCCCAAAGCCACACCTAGCTTGATTTGTCATCCTCCACAGTGGACACAGTTTTTGCCCTCAGGACAGGTTCTTGACAGTATTCCATTGGGCAGTGGACCATGTTGGATCTAGCATCCTTGCCTCTTGCCAAAGGCTAATCACTATCACAAGCGATATTCCCTCCTTCCATAGAACTTCATATTCCTATGGCAAAGCGCAAGTCATGATGAAAGGGCACAAAAGGCTCATATCAACATTATGATGGCTGCATGGCACTAACTTCCTGAGATCACAAGCTTGGCCAAAGTGTCATGAGAGTTGACTGTGATGCCTAACACATAAGGAAACATCGATACTGCATCATTGTCCACTATTGCACGATCAAAGAAGGGAGTGCACAAACTGCTACCAACATATTGGGGATTTCATTTGAATCTAAGAGGGTGTAAATCATTGGATTGGATAAATTCAGCTGACTACATTTCCAATGTAGCTCAAGTGCTCAGGTACAAATAAATGTAAGTACCTCACCAGCTCAAAGGGCAACCAAAAAGAAATTAAAACTACTGTAGATATCATTGAGGATGGGTCTGTAGAAAAGGGCTGTAGGCAGCCTCAGTAGTGACTCAACTACTGAGGATGTTGGGACATCAAACTGCCTTTTAGTAGTTCATATTTAGTGCGAAGGTTCATTGCTTACATAAGCAAAAATGCGTACATACAGTAGAGTAAATTTTCTCCTCTCCTCAGTAGCTTGTTCATACTGAGGAGTAAGTTCCCCTTTTTTTTATTTAGCCTTTACACTTACTGATCACCTGTAGTTAATTATCTGACAGGTACATATTAATATACAGTAGCTTGTTCATACTGAGGATTAATTATCTGACAGAGGAAACAGTACCAAAATGTACTACTAAGTGCACTCTAAGCACTTATGTAAGCAAGTGAAAGCTTGCACCAAATATACATCACCCAGAGGTGATTCAATCTCCAACAGGGTCATGTGCATTGGAAGATCATGTGAGCCTCTTTTCTCTCCCTTTTGCCTTACATTGTTTTGCAAATCCAGGCACTGGCATGGTTTTCTGATGAAGGGTTTAATGGAATGGTGTAACCATGTCCTTCAAGATGCTTCACTTTGGGATGCTGTCCATATCATGGAGATGAAAATCTGGCAATGCATTTACATTCATATTGTCAATGCATTTTCCATCTTATGACAAGTTCAATTGCAACTATCCTTATGTATTGTAAATTCCCAATAACCAACTTCCTGCTGACTGGGGTAGATGTGTGCAAACCATCCAATCCCATTGTGGGGGTCTTTCTTCAGCATCTCACATTGACTGTCAAGCATCTGGCAGGAGCCCTGTATGACAGGAGGGTAAAATATATACATTTCCTGCAAAGTTAACAAGTGCACTTACATGGTTCAGATGGTTCATGAGATGCATAGCCTGTACCAACATGTCTAAGGTAGCCCTCAAGCACTTTCGACACATGTCATGTCATGTGACCAGGTTGTTGGAGTTTGACCAGTTTCACCTTGTCTTCCTTGTCTTTGTCACCGCACAGCCTTACATAATTTACCTTAACTTAGGTTGAATGTTTTTCCCTTCGGCGAACCTCAGACTTGTTCATTTAAAGTCTGAGGTAAATTCTATTCTGTTTTCTTGATATTTACATTACTGAATAATGTGTAGACTCCCTCTCACAGGTTAGAGTACTACAATAGAGACTTGTTCATTTAAAGTCTGAGACTCCCTCTCACAGGTAAAACCTGAGTCTGTCTGCCTTACTTCAAGAGGTTATGAGCCCCGAGCTCTAACATACTCAAATCATATTCGAACAAGTGGTACCACTACTAGCTACAAGATATGTCATCGCCATCTGCATCATCTGCCTCAAAGGCAAAGGCTGGGCCGTCTGCAAGCTCAAACACGTCAGCATCTGCAAGCGCTAAGGTCTCTCAAGGATCTAGCAGACTCTACGACATAGCAGCTCTCGCAGATGATGGCTCTAACTATCAGATGTGGAAATTTCGAATGCAAAAGGTCTTGTCAGTTCGAGCACTCTGGAACGTCGTTGCTGGTTCCGAAACAAAATCTCCGGACCCTAACACCCACCCAGACGAACATGAAGAATGGCAAAATAAGGACAGAGAGGCGTGTGCGCAGATAACGCTCACACTCAAGGACGAACCTCTGAGCGGTGTCCTATATGCAGCCACCGCGGCAGAAACCTGGAACAAGCTGAAGGAGCGGTATGAGGGTAAAGGCAAACAGAGTATTGCCTATATCATTGGCGAGTTATTCCGTGGGACCCTCACAGACGATCAACCCATGGAAACCCAACTGAATGCTATGCATCAGAAGGCTCACATACTCGCATCCCTTGGTCAACCTCTCGACGACTCACTCATAGCAATAGCTATGGTCATATCTCTTCCGCAGTCATACTTGACACTCCGTACTATCTTGATGGTGTCAGATGACAAGCTCTCCGTTGACGCAGTCAAAGCCCAAGTCCTAATTGAGGAAAAGTCTCAACTGTCCACCAAGACGCAGTCAGCACTAGCTGCAAAGATGACTACTAGCAAGAAGTCTAAGCCGACGGACAAGAAGAGAAAAAAGAAGCAGTGTACTTACAAACCCTGTGGAAAAATTGGGCATACAGAAAACGAGTGTCATAAGAAGAAAGCGGACGAAGCGGCGAAGGCGACCTCTCAGTCAACCTTGCAAAGCGACAAGTCAAAAGAGAAAACCGAGCTGTCAGCGAAAATCGTACAAGTGGAGGATGCAGACAGCACTTCCCTCCAGCTCTTCATGGCACGTACTTGTTCTGGTACAGGTGCATCAGAATGGGTCATCAACTCCGGTGCCTCAGCACATATGTGCTGTCAGCGCGCATGGTTCACCTCCTTCCAAAAATTAATTCCGACACAACCAGTCATCATCGGTGATGGCAGGTCGATCCTAGCCACTGGCAAGGGGAGAATCAAAATGGACATGAAACTGGACAATGGTCACTCAAGTCCTACCCTGCTACGAGATGTGTACTATGTACCTGATCTCGACACAAACTTGATGTCTGTACCGGCCTTAGCCTCAAAAGGCCTGCAGGTTATTTTTGGAGAACACGGCTGCAAGATACTAGCTGGAGACAAAGTGGCAGCGCTGGCATCCAAACAGAAATCCCTGTACATATTGGAAGCAAGCGTCACGTCCGGCAGTCATTCTGCATACATAGTCAACACACCAGGAGCACTCGATCCCACTACTCCCCTGTCCGCCTTCACCTCCCACACCACCATGTCTAAAGCAACCCTCGAGATCTGGCATCGACGCCTCGGGCATGCAAATATTAAAAATGTCCTTAAACTCGAAGAAAAAGATATGGTCTCAGGGATGGAAGTAATTGGCTCTAAAGATCATAATGCGTCTACTTGCAAGGCTTGTCTGAAAGGAAAGCAACATCGCGAGCCCATAACGGCAAAGTCAGATGTGCAAAATCCAAATGTTCTTCACAGAACTTACTCGGACGTATGCGGCCCCATGGAAACTACAGCACGGACCGGTCACCGGTATTTTGTCACATACATCGACAGACATTCTCACCACCTAGTGGTGAAGTTGGCAAAATCAAAAGATGAAGTATTTGGATTTACGAAGGAGTACTTCGTGCGTGCAGAAGCCGAAACCGGATGCAAGCCAAACTACCTCCGCAGCGATGGTGGTGGCGAATATAGTTCAAAGGAATTCGAGGCCTATCTGAAGTCTAAGGGCATACATCACGAAAAGACGAATGCATACACACCACAAGAGAACGGCGTTGCGGAACGAATGAACCGAACGCTCATTGAGTGTGCATGTGCGATGCTCAACGACGCAGGTCTACCGAACAAGTTCTGGGGGGATGCAGTACTACATGCCGCCCACATCATAAACCATCTTCCTATGAAAGTGCTCGACAAATTTTCTATGCCCTATGAAGCATACTCCGGAAATAAACCTTCTGTTGCCCATCTTCAAGTCTTTGGCTGTACTGCACATGCCCATATCCCTGAAGAAAAGTGACATAAGTTAGGTGTCAAGTCCCTTGAATGCACCTTCCTAGGGTATTCCACAAATAAAAAGGCTTACACTTGTGTTCATCAGCCTACTGGACAAATTGTTGAAACGCGCGATGTCGTTTTTGACGAGGGAGATGGCAGTGAGCTCGAACGAGTTGAAATTGACCTGGTAACCAAGGAAATGAAGGCTCAAGTGTCTGCTACCAATGGAAAAGGCGCGCGAGGTGAAACTCACCTTCCTGCGAGCAAAACGGCATCAGATCTCTCTGATAAGAGCTCCGATGAAGGGGAAAGCGAAGGGGGAGACTGGGAGAGTGTCATGGACCCTCTCGGGAGCCTAGACGAAGCGCCGATGGCCAGCGATCAAAAACGTTCGCAATCCGAATCAAAAATGCCTCAAAAAGCTGAAAAAATTGATTTCGGACCATTCCAAGAGCAAACAACTCAAGCTACGCACCTAGCACGACCCCAACGACCCCTCCGTATGCTCCCGCAGCAAAGCGAAGCAGCCGCACGGCCTCCAGGTCCATATCCAGTGCCAATTCCGCCAGCAGCAGTCAGAAGATCAGCTCGGGTGCGTCGTCAGCCAACGCGTGACGACGATCAACGCTTCTTCATCAATGCTTACGAGCCTGGTACACTACCCATCGAAAGCGCTGTAAACGAAAGGTCAGAAACGGCACAGGACGATGCGGCTGTAGAGGGCGAGCGTGCGGTGAGGCAATGCGGAGATGAGCTAGGTCAGCCACAACAAGTACACACCGCTTACCAAGCAAGCACAGCATGCGACAACGAACCAAACACGTTCTCTGAGGCAATGCAGCGCTCTGACGCTGACTGCTGGTATGCAGCGATGGCCGAAGAACTGTCGAATTTCGTGAAGATTGGGCTGTATGAGGAGGTACCATGCCCACGCGACCGAAAGGTCATAGACTCAAAATGGGTTTACAAGATCAAACGAGGGCCGACTGGCGATATTGAAAAATATAAGGCTCGTTTGGTAGCGAAGGGGTTCACTCAGGTCTACGGCGTTGATTATACAGAGACGTTTGCGCCCGTAGCTAAGTTCTCCACCATCCATTTTCTACTCGCATTTGCAGCTCAGCATGATCTCGAGATCCATCAGATGGACGTGAAGTCCGCTTTTCTGAATGGGAAGCTTGAAGAGGAAATTTACCTTCGTCCTCCCCCTGGATTCAGGAACTCGAATGATACTGTATGGCGCCTCTATCATACTTTGTACAGACTCAAGCAAGCTCCGAAAGCATGGTATACCAGACTCAGAGAAGTCTTTGAATCTCTTGGATTCACCTGCAGCTTTGCCGACCACAGCCTGTTCTTCAAAGTTGAAAATGGGATACTCATAATTGTCGCTGTGTATGTAGATGACAAGCTCATACTTTCGAAGAGCCGTGAGGCTATCGAGCGGCTGAAAAAGCAGTTGGCTGCAGAGTATGACCTAGCAGATTTGGGTGAAGCACGTTGGATTCTTGGAATGGAGATTCTACGAGACAGGGACAAAGGGACTATTGAGCTATCTCAGAATCGCTATGTTGAGATTATTCTCGAGCGCATGGGAATGCAGGATGGACGTGCGGTCGCTACTCCAATCGAGCAAAACCTCAAACTCGAAAAGCTGAAGTCTCCAGAGTGCGACCTCAAGTTATACCAAAGTGGTCTTGGCACCCTGATGTATGCGATGCTGGCTACGCATCCCGACCTTGCTTTCACAGTGGGTGTATTGAGCCGGCATGCTGCCTGTCCTGGTGATCGCCATCTCTCCATGCTGAAGCGAGTATACTGCTATCTACGAAAAACAGCTGATGCCCGTCTTACCTATTCAAAGTCTATCCCAGTTGCCCTAGTTGGTTATGCAGATGCGGACTGGGCTGCAGATATAAATGACCGTCGATCAGTCACTGGCTATGTTTTCTTGCTGTCCAGCGGAGCAGTAAGTTGGTCTTCTAAGAAGCAGACATCTGTAGTGCTATCAAGCACTGAGGCCGAGTATATGGCCATATCCGCCGCTACGAAAGAAATTATTTGGCTTCGCACTCTTTTCCGTGAACTAGATGCAGATGCAATGGTCCCCCCTACTCCTCTTTTTGTCAACAATCAATCCGCGATCGTGCTAACAAGTAATGCAATGTTTCATGATCGCACGAAACATATTTCTATTCGACACCACTTCGTTCGGGAGAAAATTGAGGATGGGGAACTCGTTGTCAAGTATGTACCTACTACGGAGCAGGTTGCGGACGTCCTCACAAAGGGTCTCTCTCGAGACAAACATTTTTTGTTTTCTCCTTGTATGGGACTTATCTTTTAAGGCTTAGTTCGTTGAGTGGGCATGTTGGAGTTTGACTGGTTTCACCTTGTCTTCCTTGTCTTTGTCACCGCACAGCCTTACATAATTTACCTTAACTTAGGTTGAATGTTTTTCCCTTCGGCGAACCTCAGACTTGTTCATTTAAAGTCTGAGGTAAATTCTATTCTGTTTTCTTGATATTTACATTACTGAATAATGTGTAGACTCCCTCTCACAGGTTAGAGTACTACAATAGAGACTTGTTCATTTAAAGTCTGAGACTCCCTCTCACAGGTAAAACCTGAGTCCATCTGCCTTACTTCAAGACAGGTGTGACACAGGGTTAGCAATGGACAACAGCACTGCATGCTCTGGATTCTCAGTTCCAAAATAGGAAATGTAATGCTCCGAACTTCAGATTAGTAAGTGGATTGCAGTATGAGTGTGTGGTATCATACAAAGTAAATTATGGTACTGGGCTGTGGTTCCTATTTGTTTACCTTGGCATTATCAAGCTCTTCTAGGATAGTTGATGGCAGGACTTGATGTCCATGATATTGTTGGAGTTTGAATCACCCCTGTGTGATATTACATTTTGGTGCGAGTTTCTTATGCTTACATAAGCGCTTAGAGCGCACTTAGTAGTATGTTTTTCATACTGTTCCCTCAGTAGTTGAGTCACTACTGAGGGTAAGTCCATATATATCTTACAGTAGACTACTTACTGATACCCTGTAGCTGCCTACAGGTACTTCAATACATATAGTAGTTGAGTCACTACTGAGGCTGCCTACAGCCCTTTTCTACAGATATTTCTTTGCTGCCCAAGCTGCTTGTTTCCCATTCAACCCCTTATGATAAGCATCCATAAAGTGGCAAGATTGGATTGCGAACCTAGAAACGTTTTAGTAGCCCATTTCAATATACACATATGTTGTAGAGCTGCTTACTTTTGCATGCTATCCAATGGTACTGAATCCAGTGCCTTTATAACATTTGCCTCCAGGTCTGAGGCCTTTGATGATGGTGGATAACAATGATAAATCCATTTAGCATACCCCCAGCACTGCTCAATAAAGTTTAATTCACAGTGAAATTTTGGAAGAAAGATGACCTGGAAACCTCTTGCTGTGCATGTGGATTCCAGAATTGTTTCAACATTAATAAAATCAGGCTGGTTGAAGAGAATGCATCGACAACAACAAGTACTTGCACCAGGTGCACACTGTTTGCACTGTGCCTTCAAGTGTGTAACATCAAAGCCTCATTCTGTCAAGATCTAGGCCATCCCCTTGAACTTCCCTGCATGTTTGTGTCCCTCAGGCCAATAGAACTCCTGGGTGGCACCATTGAAGAATCCATTTGAGATCCAAGCCTTTGTTGTCAGGGTCCTTCCATCAGAACCTAGCACAACCATGCCATTTGCATCCCAGACTGGCACATCAACCCCCCATTCTTTGCACCCCTTGGGCATGTTGCATGCAGAGATGGAGATATCAGGTCATTTCATGTGAGTAGGTGCATTATCGAAGATGAACACATGATCATCATGCTGGTAATATTTTTCCAGGATTTCCATTGCTTTTTCAGCATGGCAAATGATCTTGTCATTTGAAAAGTACCCATCCCAACCTTTACCTGCATGGAACAAGACCCTCACTGACTCATTTTGATCAGGTGAGTGCAGCCACCCATAATCAGCTGACATGAAATCAGTGATCATCAGTGATGACCCCTCCCCTTTTGGTTGTGGTGTCGGTGTTTCACTGGCATGTACCCATCACTTTTTGCAACAATCATTGGCATAGAATGTAGATTCATCATGGAACCTGACCACTATGTGATTCTGTGCATCTGTCACTTGAGAAGACTCCTCCACTAGTTTCCCTTCGATCACTGACCACCTTCACATCCATGGCTCAAGTGTGTACCATGTGGGAAGGAAAACCTCTTGTTGGTATGTGACTACATCATCCCTTTCATGGCCATCAACATATTGTCCTCCACAAGCCATGGTCCAATGAAAACCACATTCATTCATCCACCATTCTGCCATTGCAGGAGAGATTAGTTTCCTAAGCCCATATCACTTCATCACATCTGACTGTCCCAGATAATCAATGATTGCAGTCACCATCACATACTTTCCCAGGGATTGGAGGTGGGTGAGGAGTTCTGATTTCAAGTCTTCATCATGGATCCTAGATTTTGTCCAGGTACTCCCACACTTGCTCAGTGGTAAGAAACTGCAATCCAGAATGAATGCTGTCAACCATTCCCTGACTTTCCTTGACAGGTATTTTCCATGTCCAATAAGCTTGGTAGTTTTCAGCACAGCATTAGTCCATGTGTCACCATCCACATATGCATGGAGGAAGTATTGCATCCAGGTTAAACAGTTTACAAGGGATGTAGTGAGTCCATTCACCTTTTGTCCTTGCCCACTTGCCCTTGGTGGTTCTAGAAGCCTTTTGAGGTCAGCCAGTGCACATTGTGCCTCATTAACTGTTGGGACAGTTGGCTGAGTACTATGAGTGAAATAAGACTCAGGAAATGTGTACTGTGACACATCTTGGAGTCCTGGTGTATTGAGGTAAGTTGACTGGGTCTGGGGTGGAATGGCCAGACAAGCCATTGCCAATGCAGACAGATCACCAGTGGTTTCATTTCCATAAACTCTATCTGACTCAATTGTCTGGTTGTTGTCAAAATGAACATGACAGCTTTCATAGCCTTCAACTGGGTTGAATACACTGTCTGCATTGCATGCTGGGTATTCACAGTCAAATTCTGAATCCAAATCTGTCTCCAAGTCCAAGTCCAAGTCCACATTTGGTGAGTCTGAGTTTCCCTGAAAATCTGCTGGTATTAATGTGACATATCCATTGCTAGGTCCACAGGAAATTTCTTGACATAGTTCTAAGCTAGTAGAAACCTTTCACAACCTCAGTCAATAATTTGTGTGGCAAGAAGTGAGTAAACATACATTCTCTTTCTCCTCAGACCCAGATGCTGACAACTTCCTCTTCTTTGCCCGATGTCCAAGGTTGGCAATAGCCAATCATGCCTTCCTTGGGTGCTTAGGCATGTGGCTGATGTGTGTGTGGGAAAGCAGTGAGGTTACAGAGTATATTCACACAGGAAATTAGACTTAACAGTAATAATTTAACTTTCAAAATGTATCTTCTCCTACAGCACAACAAATATAGAAATTCCAAAATGGATAGAATCTCAGTAGGGACCATCTGCACAAACTGTCCATCTTCAATTTTTAATACCAGCTCATTGTCATGTTCCTATGATTTTTTGTTGGTTTTGTCATGCTTTATCATGCTTTTGTCACATGACACACTGGAGGCATTATCCAATATTTGAGCCACAAACAGTAAAAGAACATGAAAGACAGAGATACTATGTTTAAGAAGATTAAATATTTTTACCATGTTCTCTTTGTATTTTGAAACCTAGTATCTGCTTTTTCAATGTTTTATTTACTAAACATTGGTTTTTGCCCCCAGTGACATGTGTCGAAAGTGCTTGAGGGCTACCTTAGAACATACCAGACAATAAACTGGCCATGGAGCACTATCATTGGATAGCCACATACCTCTGGCTACTCAACCCGTATAGTACCAGTCATCTCATCAATCATAGAGGCCAGTTGCACCATTGTGGCAAAAGACGCTGGCGCAGTAACATTACTGGACCAGTCGAACACGAGCTGAGGCTCGAGCAGGTGTGATTTCTCCATCTTGTAAATGGCAAATGACAATCCGAATGCCGCGATGGCGTAAACAGTCGAAAAATCGGTTTCATCAAGGTGCTGCTGGGTGTATGCGGCTAGCTCTTCCACGACCTTCTGCTTTCCAGTGGGTGTATTGTTAGCGGGCTTCTTCAACTCCACCACAAGCACGATGTTTGCTTTTAGATCTGCCACCCTAAATACGGTGAACGCAGGCATGAAGCCGGCCCTTCGAGTAGGTCTTTTGGGGCCTACTAGATACGCGTGAGCTATGGGGAAATGAAAGCCCAAGAGGCCATTCCAAAGTATGTAGAACTCTCTTTCGTGGATGGCTGGGTTCTGGGCGGTACGGGTGGTCAGAAGCTCAGCCAAAGCGGTAACTCTTGGGGGTAAGACATGGCGCGGACAACCTATTATGCTACAGCGTGGTGTCGGTGTCGGTGGCTCTCCTATCTTGCCCAGTCAAAGCTTCCCTCCTAACGCAACTACGCCACCATTTCATCACGTGACCCTAATCACAAATGGCCGCGACGAAACGGAGCATCATGACTTGCCCAAAACGAGAAACTTCAAGTTCCTTTCACTTTCCCCTTGTTCTTTGATCAGGAAATTTGAAGTTGTTACCTCGTCAGGGCAAGTCACCTCACAGCCGCCCAACGTCAAATTGGCTGCTTGGATGTCCCAGCCGCGAAACACTAGGATCAATACGCAGGTCGACAATGGACCATTGCAGTGTGAGTCCCTGGCAGCCATTGAAGGCCGTGGCATATGCGAGGTGAAGGGGGAATTGTTTCCGCATCAAGTCCAGTCGGAACCAGGGGAGCTGAAGTTGGAGGGAATGCAAGGGATGCAGTGCATCTCGTATTAGTCAGGAAGCTACACTTCGACAAAGTGCGGATGGAATGCGGTAATACGTATGTGCGCATTGTGGACCAAACCTTTTTCGACAGGTAGGTTTTTTTGTACAGCACAGACGGCGTCCACTTTTATGTCCAGTTGATAGGGGGGAGGAAGATGCCGGGATGTTGGAGTATACTAAGATAATTCTGGTGCATCGTGAGATAGTTGGTTGGCTTTCCTTGAGCACATCGGAACTAGTACTGAAGTGTATGCGATCACAGCGTAAACAAATTAATTGTTGAGATGCCGCACAATATTGGGAATTGTTGACTTCGAACGCACGGTTTGGATCGACATCTAGATTCGAACGGCAAATCCTAACAAACGATAAATGCAGGGGGGACGACATTTGGGAATTAGATTGGGCAGTCATCAAAGGCATGGAGACGAAGTCCCGCGCGGCGCGCTATGACCATAAACTAATTCAGAGAAGGAAGAGGAAGATAGATGTACATCGGTTGCAAACAGCTGCAAAATGGGATCCATGGTGTCATTGTTAGATCCTGCTGTTGGCTGCGTGACAATGCGCGCAACGCCACGGTACGGCCCATCCTCCAAAGGAGCAGAGTCCCCACCAAACGTGAAACAATCAACAGCGAGGTCATACTAGTGATACTACTCGTACACATCTCTCAAAGGAACCAACATTGTGGTGTGAAATTGGAAAGAAAGTGAAGGGACATATTGGTGAATGACGCTACTCCACAACACAGCGTGTCTTGCAAAGACGATGGACACGAAATAGCGACCGGGATCTTAGTGCTACGGATGATGTCAGAAAAAAGAAGGGAATATATTGGCAAATACTTACATTAGTATCTCTTCTCCCACTCTATCGCAATTGTATTGCACCGGAGGCACGATTGCTGTTTGCCGTGAACAAAGGACTCATGCGTGACAAGCCATTCGTCTCCAGACTTATTTTTTGCTGTAATTTTGCCACCCGTACATACAACGGAGCAATCTTTGCACCATCCGTTCTTCGGTATTTTTCCACATAGGCAGTGATGGTTTGTAGAAGGAGAAGGCATGGTGGGTTGGAGGGTGAAACATGAAAACGGTCGTTATATATACGCAGTGAAAGCGTGGACAAGAATCATATCTAGGCGCGGGTACGGCCATCAACCAGACCGCCACTTGGCAAGGTCAGCTGAGTTTCCCTGGAAGGTTGTATCATAGAGCCTGTGCAATGACCTTGACCAACGGATCTAGAATTCCATTCTGAATTCCAGAAAATTTGGGGGCTCGTGGAGTAGTACAGCCTCCACCTCATTCGAACTTGCCCATTAACAGTGGACCTGCTGCTAGGGAGGATGAGCAGACTGCGTGATAAGTAAGAGGTTCGGATTTCATCTTCACCATTAGTGTATTCGCAGAGGCTGGCACACCGGTTCCACCCATATTGTTCGCCACCATTTGTTTTGCATTTGACGAGTCTGTATCGGCTAAGTCATCAGCTTACCCTGCTGCCCCGTAAGGCTAAGTGCGAAGTGATGCCATCACAGCAGCCGCCTTTGCGTCTACGGGCCAGTACAACCGGACATCCTTGAAAGAAAGACTAGACGGCGCCCCCTGTGATTTGCAACGATGCCCTTGTAATTTCACGGGAGAATCCACCATACAAGTATGGGTGTTCCAAGATCGGATGTAGAAGCAAACCTACGCAACGCAATGGACATTCACCTGTCTAGAGAAACATGCGTTAAATAACCATACGCTAGGAAGCTGAATGCCTTTCAAAATCCAAGTAGTAAGCAATAATGTGATAAGACAACTAGATGAATTCAAATGCCTCTATTGGCTGCCAACCATCCTCTGCGCTCGGGACGAAATCGAATAATTTCGAAAAACAACTCGTGCCAGGTAACGAAAAATGTTGGTACGGATCGGTCGCTGATAGTTTGCTCCCGCAACGGTAACAAAAGTGGGTCTTGCACTTTGAACAAGTCATCTGTGGAAGAGATGGAGGAAGGACGATCGTAAAGTGGATCAGGTGACGCACATGATTGCAACCCATGCTCTTTTCGACGCGTAATGCACACCCAGGACATTCCGTCGTGCTCGATTCCAACCATTTGCGATTCTCTTCGTCCTCTTGGTGTTGTCGTACTAGGCGTTGCACGGTTGCACGACCGTAACACCGCTGGAGTCTAATTCGCTCGTCTTCCGAAGCTGAGAGATATGCAAGGACGATCTTGGATGTTACAGGAAATGGACATCGTGTGTGCGGGCCATGCCTGAGAGTATCATTAACTGTAATGCAGCCGAAAGTGAGGGATGCAACTGTAGGGAAAGACATACCATGTCCGTTTACAAAAAGAGCAAAAAGAGTAACCACACGAGTGACACTCCCGAAGTCGTGCCCAGCCTGATTCGTCATCCTCCAGAGTGGACGCGGTTTTGGCCCCCGGAACTGGTTCTTGACAGTATTCCATCGGGCAGTGAACCGTCGTTGGATCTAACATCCTTGTCTCTCGCCACATATTTCCAAAGGGTAATCAATCACACATACCTTTCTCCAGATCCCGCTTTCTTTTGAGCCATTTCCATCGTTTCACTTCTTCCTCAGAAAGTACCGACCTCACTTCATCTTCTGTTGCTTCATGGAACTCTCCGTTGCTCTCGCAGCCCACTTCCGGACAACCTACTCGAGCCACATCTCCTTCTCGTACATGCAACCCCCACATGGCCGCCAGGCATCCTTTGCAAAATACGTGACCACATTCAAGATGCAGACAATACACACCCTTTCTTGATGTAAGACATATCCCACATAGGTATGACATCTCTGCGAAAGCCTTATACTGCTGGCCCATTGCATGTGCACGTAGCAGGGGTAGTAAAAGGGCAGGGCTCGGATGCGGTATGCTAATGGGGAGACGGACGACCACAGTCGTCAGCATGAAATCGAGCGTAAATTAGCACATCATTGGTGTGCTTGACGCACCCTATCCGTCCATTCCGACCAACTAACCCTATCGAAGTAAGAAATTCACCGTTCCGTATCCACTCGACCCAGGTGTAGAGTATGCCAGTACCTCCGCCAGAGAGTGTGTCTCCACCCATATCCGTCCACATCTCCATCATTCGCCTCCTCATCTCCTCCATCATCCTCGGCGGCACCCAACCCGAGACTGCCCGCATTGCGGTGACCTCTGCAGGAGAGTGTGTGGGGTACGAGGGTGGGAGGGTGATGTCGAGGAGAAGAGGAGGTAGACTGGAGAGGGAGACGGATATGGGAGAGACAATTGATGTAGAATTACATGAACGCTTATACTTGTCGGCCGTAGTCTCTAGTAATACTGGATCGCCAGGACCACTTGTAGTGTTGTACAACTCGTGCGGTATTGGAACGATCTCGATTTGTCTCTCGGAGTCAAGTTCCACAGGTACTTCGAGCTTGACAGTTCCGCTAGATTTGGAGGTGCAGATGGTTGGATGAATGGACTGGATAGGAGGTGGGCAGTCGGTGCGTCGACAAAGCACAGACACCAACCTGAAGCACTTCCCATTCTTCTGCTTGTGATTCATGACAACATTCTATATCATCATCGGAATACGACGATGGGTTGGTGTTGTGCAGCGAGGCTGTCATGTTTGTAGGCGTCTTGGAAGTCGTGGGAGTCAGTAAAAACTTTGTCATATATCCACGTTTGATTCTGATTAGCACAGCTCTTCATCACACCCGTGCCGAACGTCAAAAGAGCTTGCAGATACGTCACAGACATCGTCGTTAAACGAATGCTGACAAGAAGATGAAGTTCATTACAGTAATGAATATGAATTAACCTTAACACTGTAGTTATCCATGGCATATGGTATGAACATTTCTGCAGCTTAAGGCTGAGTGTTAGGTGGTCTTATTACGAGCACTCTGTCACCCTCTCCATGAAGGACGTAAGGCAGACCAGCTTTGAAACCTACTACCCGGTAGTTGAGCCCAAACCCCATACACGTTACAGGATTTCCAAGACTCTCGCCCGAATGTTCTTGGATGTGATGGCGATTCCGAAACAGACGGACGTACTTGATAGTAATCATGATAATAGGTTTGCCGATACACATGCTCCTTTGAACGAGGGAGCCACCATCATACATCCAGTCCCGAGACGACAATCTCTTTCTCTGCAGCGACCCTCTTAAACTCTCCATTGGGCTGCTGTACGAGAAATAACGAATTGAACGGCTGTCCAAGGCGAGCAATCATCTGTAGTGCCCGGGTATAGTCATCAACCTGAGGTGCAGGTAGCGCGTGTAATGTGGGCGCGACTTCATCCAATCCAGCGTCGCCATCCAAATCCGGGTCAGAGTTAGTATCAGACTCCCAGGAAACGCCACTACTTGGACCTCGAATACGATGAATCCACGGATGCGCCAAGACCAATTTCTGTGGTTCGCCCAGGGGAAGATCGTCTGTGGTTGTGAACTCCACATCTCCGAGTCCTGACACTCTGGCACGATATAGCACTTCGGAGCCTCTATGTGGATCCTGTTTACCAAGGCTTCTGACAGGGAAGACGATACATGGAAGGTGTAAACGTCGGGTCGCAAAACGGGCGGGTGGAAGACGGATGATCTTCTTATAGATACTTAGGGCCTCCCGCCGGGTCAACTTGCCACGTAGTTCTGCAATGCAAGTTTTCATATCTTCCCCTTCAAGTGAAGGGGGGTTGTAAGGAGCTTGGTTGTAAACGGAAACAGACATCGGGAGACAACTATTATATGACGATGATTTCCCTGACCACGCAAGTACGGCGACCTCGCCGGAGCGCGCCACGATTTCCTCCAGGAGATGCCCTAGAGCGTCGGCTCCCTCACCATAGTGAGGCCTGATATCAGACTTGAATATGCCAATGAGAGAGTACGCGACGTCCTCCTTGACCGTCGCATTACGCGTCGAAGCGAGACGAAGTTTCTCGCGCACCCCAACATCGTCTGGAGAGAACGTGACGATGGTTCCACGGGGAATCTGGATAGCGTCTTCCAGCTCTTGCATGATCTCCGGGGATGCCTTGTGGTTCGCGCCAGTATCACCGAGATATGGTTTCCACTCGGAGTCATAGAAAAAGATGACCTTGGGTGAAAGGAATTCTTGCAACGTCCATGCTCGTGTCATCCAGAGACTACGCGTAAGATCCCCGAGCTGGGACGGATGCGCTACGCCGGCAAGGAATACGATCGTGGCTACCGAATCCGCATACCATTTGTACATAGATGTAAGAGATTGATTGAGGATGGAGCTCGTGGTCTTGTCAATACAGCACGTATCTGACCACGCCCAATTGTGACCAAGTCTACGTGCTTCCTTGCAGAAATTGCGCAACTTCTCATTCGGGGACGTATCGGGGAGGTTCCATATGGATTTGACAACGTTGACATCCTGGAATGATGGTTCTTTCCCCTGCCATACGTGCGAGAACATGACGTATCCGAAAAAACTTCCAACCACTCGTCGGATCCGCTCCTTGTCCAGTTCTTTCGTCACGGACGAAACAAGCTCTTTGTACGTCGGACTAGCCTTAAAGATACGCATCCGCTCAGGACCGTCGCAAAGGCAACCAGTGATGACATCGATAACAACAAGGGGACAACTTTCGAGGATTCCACGAATAATGAGATCTATGGTCGCAGTCGTCTCGGATGGAGAGATGTAATTCTTGCGCAGTTCTGTGAAGCTGTTATTCATGGGTACCAACTTCATACAGGAGGTACATACGCGTGATGGAAGGGTCACGGGACTGTTCAATTACGCGCAGCATAGATCCGAAAGTATCGATCGCTTCATCATACCGTTTCGCTGCATGAAGCACCATGTACTTTGTCTCATAGCCCCAAGGATAGGAGGAGTCTGCTTTCAGTGCCTATGCAGCAATTGTAGGGAGCCGACTCATATAGGGATAGGCATGTTATGCATACCTCGTTCGCATCTTGCACCGCATCCTCCCACAATCCTTTTGCAGCCCGAGCTCTGCTCCGCATAATAAACAACCGACTGAGGGGCAACACAGTAGAGCACTGTGTTATTGCGTCGTCATGTTGTACAGATCTGAACGTTTCGTCGCCAACATGCTCGAGTGTCATAGCACATTTTTTGGCGAAATCTGATGATGCACATTCAACACGCATGTCAACCGGATGCAGTTACAAGACGCACCTGCGATCCAGTCCGAAATTGCCTGATTTCCCTGTATTTCCTCGTATGATGTTGTAACAATGTTGAGGAGAATCTCCACGGCTTCGGCTGTACCTTCTTCAGCATAAAGGGTTTCACACAGACCTTGTTGGGCAACGATACTCAGTCCACTGAAACTCCACCCAAATATCTTCACGGAAAATTAGACTAATAGGTAGCAGCGGCAGAAAACCTACGAGTGAGATCGTCTCTAGGGAGGGACACTGTATGTCCTTTGAGACTCCGTTCTTCGCACGCTCGACAAGTGGTATCGCACGTCCGTAATTTCCTTTCTTCATGTACATAGCTCCAAGGACCTATGGGATGTATCAGAAATGATACTTGTGTGTTTGCACCATGCAAAGCACGTACCTGGGTGTAAAGGTAAGTGGCATTGTCATCGTTGTCACAGTTTGCTCTTGTAGCAAGGTGCTCTACGCGCGTTATTGCCTCCTCTTGGTTTCCGGATTCGAAGACAAGGATCGACTGAGCGGAACTCAGATTAATTGTGAGAACGGTCTAGGTCACCTCACGCACTCTCAGTAGTAAGATAAATCTGTTGTCGTGCAGCTCACAATCATGAAACGCAAGGTCGAATCTGCATAGCGCACCCTCTCGATCGCCCAGGCTAAGTAGAATAACTGCCATTGCGATATAGCCGATAGGCGATGGCTGAACTTGGAGGGACTTGAGGTGCATGTAAGTGAGCAGGCCAGTGGAGTAGTGAGATGGCAGACTTACCTGCTCGGCGTCTTCTGTCGCAAGCGCCAATTGTTTCAAACGCGCTCTTATAAGAGCACGGTTTGCCAAAAGGTAGTGGCTAGGACTTGAAGCAGTCGCGATCTCCTCTGACAGCAGCATTTCGGTGCGAGTCGGGTCGTCCCGTGTCCATGATATGAGGGTCTCACCATTTACTTGCACGAGTGGAAGCTGGGAAACACGAAGCTTCCCACAGATTAAGCGTTAAGGGGTGTAGTGGGAATGTACACTTACATCAGGAGCAAAGTACTCAGGAGAAAGGACATCTCTGAGGTTGTGGATTGTGATTTTCCCGCCTTTGAGTCCACATGCGAGATACCCTCCGCTTGGCGAGAGAGCAACGGAGTGGATCGCCGCAGTGTGTGTGATAATGCTACCGACCTGCTTGTGGGACAGGCAATCCCATAACGAAACTGAGGAGCCCGCGGAACATGCAACCAATCTGCCGTTGCAAGCTATAGATACCCGAGACTGAGTTCCATGGATCGACCACTCTGATGAAGAAGACTTGGAAACATTAAAGCAGGTGATTTTGCCTATCGCGGCGACAAACAGTTGTTGGCCATCAGTTGACCACGCCAACGGAGCGTCCAACGTTGATGATGTATTGCTTGAACCTCGAAGACCTGAATCGAACAAGATATCACCATTGTGGGTGTTATAGACGTGGAAACCATGTCCGTACGAGGCGGTAGCAAATCGCCTGCCGTCTGGGGAAAACTTGACGCCAAAAACCCCAGGGTGAAAGAGCAGTCGGATACCAGACGTAGTGCTGAATATTCGGACGGTACCGGTATCGTAATCCACAGAGGCAATTCTGGTGAGGTCGCTCGAGATATCAACCGCACACACCGAACCCTTGTGTTCTGTGAACTCGAGCACTTTTTCTTGGGTGTCCGCATTCCAGACGATCGCCTTCTTTTCCCAGTCTCCGGACACAATCCACCGCCCATCCTGGGCAACGACAATAGAACGAATATCGCCAGTCGCCTGCATGGTTAGACCCCGTTGCTGTCCGTCTTCAATCTTCCATTGACGAATATCACCGTTGTCATATCCGCCTACGACCTGACTTTCGTCCGCAAAGGTGACTGCGCGTACACCTTCCTCAGATACAATCTCGATCTGTGTCGCAACTTGACCCCAACAGCGAGTTGTTAGTGGGGTCGCCTCAGCTCTGACTGTCGGTGCGCACCCATCGTCGCCACTGGCAGGCCTGCCAATCGAGTTTGTCCTGGAGTTTAGAGGGAAAAATGAGACCGATACATCGTGGACTTACTCGTCGCATCCAATATACGCACGTTCCTAAGGCGATCGATATGATCAGTGCGCGCGACCAAGTCACAACTCGAACCGAGTGTTCTTCAAGAACAGGATATCGATGAAGACTTTGCAATGCAACACCACCTTTTCAGTAATGGTCTCTAACTCTGCTGCACAAGCTCCGGGGTTCGTCTGTACACGGTCACGCATGGGGGCGATGGCTGGCGGAAACGTGTCGAAGGCGTGGTGATTATTAGATACACTGATGCCGGCCTCCGATCCGCAATTATGTACATCCAGCGCGTGTATCGGTGCCCTCTGCCCACAGGTATTGGAAACATATCTCAGTACTTCCCAATCGTCCTCTTATTTGTGCGTTGTGGAGCAGGCCTGAGGGTCCACCCTCAACCTCGAGAGAGACTGTAACTTGACAACGATATCGACAATTTCTACCAACGATGCCACTGCTCCACGTTAAGCACGTTCAATTCCATGTCAAAATTAACGATGATTCTGGTTCGCGTGCCCGTAAGGATCTTGCCACCTGGAAACCTTGCTGTACGTTTAGATCCTTTTCACTTGGAACCGTTTCTGATTGATAGTGACACTGCTAGTGGAGGATGGGTGGTATTACCTCGGGCCTGCTGCAAACAATGGTGATTCCAGGGGCTGTCCTGGTGTTATTGTCAAGCCGGCCGGTGGAACAACACCCCTGGTTCCTATAACCGACTGGGTCAAGGTGTGGAGCGATGCTGGCTCTGGAAATCCAACCGACTACGCTCTCTGGCGCGGCCTCCCCGCGCGTGAACACCGTACAAACTACATAGCCATAGGTGGCTTTTTTACTCGTTACTCCCATCAGCGGCCCACCACAGAAGATGCCAGGGGCATGATGGCAGTTCATAAGGACTGTGTGGTTGCAGCTAATCCAGGAAAGCAGATTTGGAGTGATGCAGGAACGCGTGCTAGGCAGGATGGAGCAATCTGGGAGATCTCTACCGACGGACATTTACTGGCCATCGACATTGGAGCGTTTGTTCCTGTTGAAGGACATACTATTCCGCCTCGCAACTTGTATTCTATTGATAGAAACAGAATAGTACCCGAAGGGCCTTAGGGGGGGGGAAGAGAGAAGTCAAACATGTCAATTCAGCGTATGGTTCAACCGATGGTTAGTTTGAAGGTCAAATCAAGTGTGAGATGTGAAGTTAGACGGTCATTTGCCTTGCCTAAATCGACGAGTAATATCTGACCATCGAGAGAAACCTCAACATGAGCCTGGAAGCCCACTATCCGTGCAGGAGGTTCCTCATGTCCCAAAACCTGTTGGAACTCCCTTGTGCGGTGGCCGCGTCTAGCCCATTGTTGCGGCCCCAACACTGCCCGGTTCCCTCTCGGATTTAGTCTTGATGGCCTGCATGGTGCTACCCTTCGTCAGTTGGTGCATATGGCAGCTACTGCGAGCTGATTGAGTGAGCAGATTTCGGGCAGAGGCGCTATCGACGAGGTGATTAGTAGGCAACCGAAACATTTTTGCCTGCAGCCAGGCTTCGGGTGAAAACACTTCCGGGTGCTGGGATGCGATCTGCGAGCAGACGAACAATTATCGAGCCGGAGCTGCTGAAATCTTAAATTTACAGTAAACGGCGTGTTATGTGTATGTACTAATCTAAATGTGGCGTTGTAGATATGAGCCAGTTAAAAATTGTCGTATCCACGCTCGGTCATGAACACAACGCCGAGACACATCCACGGTCTCGTTCGTCTCCTCAAGGCGCCCACAGACCCACCCTCAGCAGAGGGACCAGCCAAAATTGACATCGCCAATGACGCTTGGTCGGACGCATCGTTTGGCACTGCGAAAAAGGCTGAAGTTCTCGTTGAATGGCTGCTCAGTTCTCTCGGACGCGATGGAAAGAGGTCTGTTCGTATCATACACGAGCGAACTCTTGGCTGACTTACCGGGTTTACAGAGACGACAAAGTCGGTGGTCAAAGCCTGCTTGCAAATCCTAAGTACTGGTCCTTGTTGCACCAGACGCTTTCATCGTCTGCGTCCGGTGTTCGCCCGCTGAGATCTTGGCTACTGCCGCTACTCTATCGTACCAACCTTTCCGGAATGGTCAGGGAGCTCATCGCACTTTCACACGTCCCTGACGTCGACTTTGACGGTGTATATGCGCCTGCGCGTGCCGTGCTCGCGACACTGTGGCCTCTGGCAAAGAAAAGAGTCACCATGGATGCTTTGATGGAATGCTTTGCAGTAGTATTGGGCGTCTCCGTTCCTTGCAACGTGAGTAAGAAACCAACTGCCTTCGAAGGTGCTCTTTCTCATGGCAGTTCAGGATGATTTGGTGTGGATATGTACCACGGTGGTCGCTTCATATAGGGAGGCATTTGGGAACTTCGGGAACAAGAAGAAGGTAACCTTCCTACGCTGCCTTTGATTTCTGTGTTAATTTGCATATACTAGCTGTACACCACTTTCCTTTCGACACACATGCTTCATTGGATCCGTGCTCTCTCAGGTTCTCAATTTGTCAGTGCCCAGTCAAGCAAAGAAGACCCGTCGTTGAAAACCCTGAAACAACTTCACGACGCTCTCTATCATGCAGGTATCGACACGCTATTCTCCGTAGAGGCCCTCAGGCAGCCTCTCGCCGCATTCTTGGACACACTTTCGTGCGCATGCACAGACCATGGCCTTACCCTTCTGCCGCGCCTCTTTGCTGCACGTCTTAGCGCAGTGAACCCCTACCGCACAACGCTTTTTCCTTCTACCTCTGGATCGGGATCTTCTGCCCTGGTCACTCGCGACGCCGTACGTGCCGATGCAATGGAAGTCTGGGAGGCCTGCTGGAAAGTTCTGCTACGTGATACGTTGACAATGGAATCCGAAGTACACGAGGACGCATGGGTGGCGCTCGTAGGGATTTTAAACGTCATCGAAAAGGAACGTTTATACACCCCAAGCACCACAGTTAGGGCAGACAGTCAGACAGCTGCCCTTCGCAATGCAGAGTTTGCATTGATTGCAGCGAGAGGACTTGCTCTCGCCACGGTAGAGACTTCTGGTCAAGTTTGTAACTCGAATGACATGTCGATTGTGACTCTGGCGATAGATGTTCTCGACATGCTGGGAAGAATTGAGTATGAACTGGTAGGAGGCGAATTGCAAAGAATGCTGGGTGCTGTTGTCGGTGTAAGTAACGATCATCTACTTAGTTTTTGTCGTGGTGTGCCTGGCGAGCTAACGCTCCTCGATCTAGTTGCCACGCCCGCTCTCGGTGCCGACAATGGATGCTGTTCAGCGACTGCTTTCGGAACTTCTTGACTATCACACCAAGACCCGCACGGTGCACGTGTACATCCTCACGCTTCTTACCGCGCTCTCTTCATTAAGCCAGCCCGAGACGGTCTCCTCGCAACCTCCCCCTGTACGGTCGCATGATCTCATGTTCAGCCCGCTTTGGTCACATCTTCCATCGCTCGCTAGAGCCCTCCGTGTGGCTTTGACCCCGTCACGGTCTGCAGAATTGGGGCCTGCCATTTTGGAAGAGCTTTTGTGTGCATGGAACGCGTACACTACCGAACGAGATCAAAGTCGGCGCGGCGGCAAGAGACGAAAAATTGGTGACGGGGAATCACTGACCGAAAGACACGCTAATGTCGTTGGCACGCCGGAGTCGAAGTGTCACTCGCTAGGGATTGCGTTTGCCCATGTTGCCCGAGTCTCCGGCACCGTGCTCGCCGGTCTCCCACCGAATGCGTATGTGCACGACGCTCAGTACCCAGGAGTTGCATGGGATGACGTTGGGAAGCTGGGGTGGGATATCGCCTGGGAGTGTATAAGACGCAGACGGGGTGAGCGGAATGAGGTAGCTACCGACAGCGAAGACGAAAGCAAGAAAAACAAGCGCAAGAAACGGAAACGAGAAAGGGAACAGCAGGACCCCGGCGACGAAGGGCTAGGTACGGATGACGTCGTCGCTTCTGCAGCGTTGCGATTCCTATGTGATGTCCGTGCTCGATTGATACGAATTGCGAGCTCGCCAACGCCTGTGACGCTGGGCCAGAACGATATTTTAGGAGGTGGCGAAGTCAAGGAGTTGCTGAGCGTCGTCGAGGACAAAGATACGACGCCAGAATTAGTGCTTGAAGTCGTACGTATGGCCTACGGTACTGTGTTTGTTTCCTGCTCCAACTGCATATATTCGTGTACAGATCCGGACGCTCTTTGCGCAAGTCTCCCAAACGTGCGGTTTCCAACATGCTCAGGCTGGTACGATTGTCAAGACGAGCATCGATGTTTTAATTCGCGAATTCTCCCCTCAAAGTCGATGGTGTGGCTCTTCAGCAGCGCTTACGCGGGAAAACCTAGGTATTGCTCTACTTTATATGCTGGCTGATCGGTGGATTGGTGTCATCAAGTGAGTTCCTTCAATCATCCCAGACTGACATCTCATCAGAAGCGTTGCTCTACTATAATTTTCAGTGCAGTCGCTCCGGAAGAGGTCCTCCAGAAGTTCACTTCCCTTCTCTTGTCCATCCGCTTGGAACCTCCACTCGGAACTGCCTATGAACTTGACAGTCAACCGGGTCCACACTGTGACATTTTTCCTCGCAACATCCTTCTCCTTGTTCTAAGGAATGCACAGTTTTGGGAACTATCCAATATACGCGGTGCGTCTCGGACTTGTTGACGGCCTTATTAAAGAGTTTCTTAACCTCATCCTTTACTTCTGAAGGTGCCTTCCTGTCATTTGTATTGAAACAGACTGCCCCTCTGTCCTCATCTTCATTCCTTCCTGCATCTTCCGAGACCAGTGGACCTGAACTTATACGTGCAAGTGAAGTATACACTCTTCTGATGTATGTACCTCCCGAGTACTTCACCCGGACCTCTCGCACAGAACTTCTGAGGAGAGCGGTTGGTGGTGACATCGCTATATGCTCGATGATTCAGCGCGCAAATGACGCCAGGGTGGTCGAGTCACCGCAAAAAGCCAATGCTGGATGTGAGATGGACATAAATGATGAAAGCAATTCTGGTGTTCAACTGTTCAGAGAACTCTGTTTCCACCACCTCACGATATTCCGCGCTTTCCTGTATCGACTGGGGCAGTTTACGAACGCGCTAGATTACACCGTGAGTTGGACTTCATGTCCTTGGATTTGTCTCCAGTTTTCTGTGGCTGAACTTTATTAGACGTCTCATGCATATGTCGAACATTTGCTCCAGCCTCAATCAAGTTTGGCGCTGTCATCAGATACACATAAAAAAGAGACGTTAAATCTGGTTTCATTTCATTTATCGTAGGTCCCTTTACACGCATTTCCGTTCTGGTACGATTACTGGTCATGTAGTACCCTCCTCCGAACTCAGAATCCCGAGGCGACGACAGCACTGATCAGCATACTGGACAGCATTGTTGCTGCTCAGCCATTCTCCGATTTGTCGTCCCGGGGGTCATGGAAACATGTGCTCACTCGGTCTGTTGTGTACCGACTCATCGAGTGTCTAAAAGAACACTATACTCCAGGAAGGTGAAATATGCTTTTCGGACAGCTTATCCAGCTTGGCTTCTGACGTACAAGTGTAGCCTTGCGACAATAATTGTATCTGCGCTGAAAACACTGTACGAATCCTTTGCACCTATCTTCCTTTCAGACGGGGAAGAGCCTGGGGCCGACGCGGCGTCGTCATTAAGTGAGCGTGTCAAAGCTCGCTCCTATGCTCTATCCTTTGCGGGGTGGCTAGGGATTGATGGTGTGTAAGCTCGTTGCTCAGTTGCATGTATACTTGCTTAACTTTTGCAGTAACGGGTAGTGTTTCACGGATAGGCATAAAATTAGCGACTATGGTTATGCAAAGTGCACTGCACAGTCGCTCGCTGCTGGTGGACACAGAACACGCCAAGGCTTGCCCTGGCGTCCTTGCTTTACTGTTTGAGGAGCTTCGGTGTCTTCCCGATATTTCGAACTCGGCATACGTTGAGACAATCGCAGCACTGTACTCAGTATACGGCACTGAGATGGAAGGTGAAACCTTCTTCGACGTCAGTATCAACTTAATGTCTTATGCTATTGCTGCAGTGCGCAAGGCCCTCGATGTGCAAGTCGCGACAGCCTCAGGGAAGCTATCCGTAGACAATTTTGCACAACTCCTCAGCGTGATAGCAGAAGGGATTGAAGACCCTGGGCTTCTGGTGGATCAGTGCAAGAGCTTGATACACCTCTCGACGATTTTGTTGCATGATACACCTCAAGGTCTGTATGAGTCTCTTATCATAATAAGTATCGGGTCTCAGTGAGGCGTGACTACAGGAACTCTCAAGGTGGTTCAAACCTTTGTAGCGCGCTGCCTAGAAGCGTTCACCGGTCAACTCCACCTATACGGTGGTTCGCCGGAATTGAAAGAGCATTATCTAGAAATGCTCGCGAAACATTGTTCTGACAGAGCGAGTGTCCTTGCTTTAAAACACTTTGGTCAATGCAATTCTTACATGCAATGACAGCCCGCTGCCGTGCGTTCAGTGGACCTCGGGAGCATTTGGTCTTTGCTTTGTAAAATCTTGTCGGGATACGCCGACCACGATGCCACGACCTCCTTTGCAATATTTCGCAGCATCGTTTCTATAGCAAGCTCTCTCGTGCGTCTGCGGCGTGATATAGTTGTCCATACGCTCCCGCATCTAGCCTTCGTCTTGCATCGACTACTTTTGATAATCAGGCGCATGCGTCCCCAGCTGGGGGTTAAACAGAGTAAACTCGTCACAGGAACACTTCCGTCCTGGGTTTCCCCGTCTCATCCCCTCGGCGTTGCAGAAAGCCGTGCACTTAGTCGACTTCTCACCGCGCTCACTGTCAAAACCGTCCCTCGTACACACACTACGCAACACACCGCGATTGTTGCCGAATCCCATAAAGCTGAATCTCTTGCAAAACCTTTCGCAAAGCATGTGGGGCCTGTTCTCCTGGCATATATCGATTCTATGAACGACCCGTTGTGTTTCTTGCCACCAGAGATGCGACGAGAACTCGAGCCTGGGTTGTTTTCATTGTGCGAAATGCTTGGTGAGTATAATCGAGATGCTTTGATGGTCTCTGCACTTGATTCCGGTGGCAAGACTATCATGAAATCGCTCTGGAGGGAGTATGAGAAGCAGCGATATGTTGGAAGGGGGTGATGCGATATATCCGTGGCGTTACGAGCACCGGACCATGCTCTAAAAGCCAAGTACGTTGAAATTTATCCCATTATAAAACCCACGTAGTTGCACATAATCAACTGCAACATATCTATCCTCAGTCGGTTTCTTGTTGGGTTGTGCTGGTGGGCATATTTGCTAATTATTTACTATGATGCAAAATGCAGCATTGATTGCCACACAAAACAGAGTGGATTTTTGAGAGGAGAATGACTGGATCTATGAGAGGAAGACTCAGACTGGAAAGAACAAGTCTCTAGTTATGGTAGTCTAACCTATGAGAGGAAGTTTGAGGTGTGACTCAGAAAAATAATCAACCTATATACAAGTGTAATTATATAAGGCTGTGTACTGGTAACTGTTGGAATATAAACTGCCAGGTTTAACACTGCAAGCATTTCACAATTTTTCTTCAGAAAACATGCTGAAAAAATTGAAGAAAATGATACTCTTTTTTGACAGGTGTTTTCAAAGAGAGGAGGCAAAAATAATATTGTCTTTTCTTTGCATGACTTGCCACAATACATTGATTGATGGTAATACCCATTAGTGCAGAAGCTAATCAGCCCTAGGATCAATTCATGTTTTTCCACAGAAAAGACAAAGAAAACAAAATATTATATTTGCATTTTTTCTGTGAACACAGCCCAAATAAAAGAGTATCTCTTCTTTCAATTTTTACAACATATTTTGGCATGAAAAATTGTGAAATGTTTGCAGTGTAAACTATTACCTGGTTTGTGTAACTTTATGTTACCTTGCTTGGCAAGGTTCCTACCATGCCCATATGTGCCATGGGAACTGTCATATACTGGAAAAAATTTCCCATTTCAGCAACACTGGGCCATATTAGTTATCAGTCAGTACTAGTCACTATCTAACCTTTGAGCCACAAAAGTCACAGAACATGAAGGAAACAGATACTATGTTCAAGAAGATTGAATGATTTTACCATGTTCTCTTTGTATTTTGAAACATGATATCTGCTTTTTCAGTGTTCTATTTACTAAACATTGGTTTTTGTCCCCAGTGAGTTGTAACCTCTCATCATTTTGTATACATGAAGATCTATGAGGCATGCAAGCAGCCCATGTCATGATATAGTATACTTGGGTAGCATAACTTCACACCCTGTCACAATGCAAACAAACCCAGATACAGTCATATATGGACTTGGATCTAATGACAGGACAATGTAGGGAACAAGTATCTCAACATTTGAACTTTTGTAATAACCAGAAACACATGACATGGAACCATAAGCATGCTTGAAGACTTGTCAGAAAATTGGTAAATTTATTTAAACCCATTGCAATCAGTTGTAATAATTAAAATGCAACTGTAATTTGTAATAACATTGTGATCATAAAGCTCCCATTGAAATGCTGATGTTTATGTTGTTGCCATGCCATTGCAATACCTATTGCAATCACCATTGCAGTAAGGCTGTGGGGGTCATTCCGACCATTTCAGTTTAATCACCCCCATGTTACAACATCATTGCAATAGCCTTGTGACATAAATAGCATCCATTGTGGCATGTCACAATATGTCACATGACATGGACCCTGATATCCCAACTGGGACTACCATGTTTTCATAATCTTTATTGTAATGCCATCACAATGACATTGTAATGAAAACTGACATAATGACAATAAATAAAAAATAACCCACTACTTGGATTAAGTTACATATATTACAATTTGCACTTTGCTCTTGACTTTGATTTTATCTGTCCCCTGATATTGAGATTATCTTAATCTATTCTAATCTATTCTAATCTTACTGGCTTAGTAATTATTGACTACTTGTCATGACAATGACATTTTTTTTTAGTTGTATCTCATGGTATTCAAACTTGCAACCTATTTACTTTAACTAGTTATAGTTAACTAATAGTCACTAGCATGATGGTAGTCAAAACTAACAAAACTTATGACCAGCATAGATTACCACTAGTCCATAGGACCACAATTAGCACTGTAACTTGGTGTAAAGATGGATGATAAAGGAGTGTGGGAGGAGGCTATAGAAGTCTCCTGTTGGAAGGGGTCTCAGTTTGACACAGGGAGCTAGTGTTGCCTGGTACAGAGAGTCAGAGAGTGGTGAAAAACCAGAAAATGTGCCCAAAAGTCCTAGAGAGACTCAAGAAAACAGCTATAGCACATCAGGAATGGAGAAATAATATTCCAAGCACTCTGGCTTGGAATTCTGTCTGTTTCATCTCTGGTAAAGCATCTATTTTTTTTCTAGGTATGTACAGTGGCTTGAAGTACTTGCATGGGCTTATGTAAGCCACAACACATCCAAACATGAAGTAAAAAGATAAAGAAAAAGAAAAGAAAACAGACCAGTAAGTAAAAACAATGAAATAAAACAAAATACCTAGTGGAGAGGATACTCTCCCTACATTGGTTCTTCTTATGCAACAACTCATTAGGTACTCAGTCAAAACTCACCAACTATTGCAACAATGCAATTGTAGTCATATAGCAATGGTAATCACACTACAGTGTACAACTACTTAGTGCTGCATCGGCCCCTACCACCCCTCCTGCCTCTCATAGACTTTGGCACACTTATAGTAATGGTATCAGCAGGAACAATGGCAGTACCAGAATTTTCAGATGATGTCAGGTGCATGAAATGGTTATCTTGTGGGAGCAAATCACCTTCCTTGGCAGCAGTCTGGGCAACTGATGCAGCACTGGACAAAGGTGACATGCCTGCAGCACTGGAATAAGTATTCTCTCCCATAGCATCTGCATCTGCATCATCATCTGAGGCCAGCATGGCAGTGTCCATTGCCACCATTGCTGCATCAATTTCTGCAGACAAATCTTCCATTGGACTGGTGGAACCAGATTTGGATGATGTCACTCCACCCTTTCTGAACATGAAGGAATTCAACTCACTAATTATCTTCTGGATGTGAGGGTCAGCCCACTTTGAGATGAGGACATGCTTGTAGCCATGGAATACTTCATAATAGTCAATTTTGGATGTTTGTCCAATACCATTGCCAGGGAATTCACCATCTGGAGAAAGAATGAACACACACTAAGTTTGATCAGCATTAGATGTCAATATATCATGTGGTTTACTCACAATAGTTGCTGCCCAGGCAATGGCCCTGGGCATGACTGCAGAGACTTGCCACTTGTGTCCATTCATTTTTGGTCCCCACAACACACAAAACCTTTTGCAAGGGACATCTTCCCCCATAGTGCTGCCTTCAAAATCTGCAAAAGATGTTAGTAGTGAATTACAAGGAAAGTATTACATTTAGAATGTTACCTATCCAAGTGGTTCCCAGTTCATAAACAGTTTTCACATATCAACTTTCATATTCTTGAAGAGAAATGGGAACCACATGGTGAATTTTTGGCTAGGCATGCTGACATCCTTGATGATGTCTGGGACTTTGAGTCAAGCAAAGGTAGGAGCAAAGTTGGCTTTGGGGAGGCCAAAAATATCCACTGCATTATCATGTAGTTTGTATATGATATTGGATTGGCCACTTTGCATAGCTTGTGTAAACTACATGAATGTCATCAGCAATGCAATATGTTTACAGATTAGATGGATCATGCACCATATCATGAAATGAATTCAAGTTTCTGATCCTGCATAGGTGGTCAGGAAGGGTTGCATCCAGTTCTGCCATGAGGCATGGCTCTTCCATCATTACAGTGGCATAATGATCAGCAGTAGTAAATGATGGGGCAGACACCAGGTGTGATTGAGATATTGCATCTGTCATCAGAGTCTGTGGAAAGAACAGCTCTGTAACCACTCCATATTTCTTTGCCAATGTCTTGATCTCACCTTCATATGCAAGCAACTCAGGGGGAACATTTTTCCTCAAATGCTTCAGTTTGTTTGCTTCCAATATCATATTCTGCTCCTTCAATTCATGATTATGGGTTTGTTCAACATCAAGTTGGAGCTGAGCCATGTTGAGTGCCTGTTAAGTAACCAGGTTACAAATCAAGATGTTGAGAATTGTAAAACATGGCACACCTCAGCAAGTGGCTGAGCCCTACTGGATGATGCAGTATGAAAGGTGAACTGATCACCAGTGTCCTCCTCAGCATCTGAATCATTGAGGCCAGCAAGGGCTGATTGGGAGTGGCCACTCAGGGACATTGAGGTTGATCAGTAAGAGGGAGGGTTGCAAGGGTTGAAATGTGTTTGGTCCACTATTTGAAGGCTTGAAGACATACACATGGCATGCTATATCTGGGCCATGCAGCCATGCATGCCTTCCATGAAGACATGCACATGATATTAGATGTCAGTAAAGCACACTTATGGGTCAAGACAGCAGAAACATGCACTGTTCTTATAGTAAATATTGAGTCAATCAGAAATTAGCATAGACTGCTGCATTAAGTCCCTGCACCCCTCCCCTTCCAAGGTTGACATCATATGGAAATTGACTTTAACTGGTCATCATACAAACTGAACAGTGCTGTCTGAGGTTGCAAGGCATGCTAAAAAAAGCTAAGGACTCAGATCACTCAACTGGAGACTCTCAAAGCACTTACAAGGATAAGAGGTCACCAAACTTCTCCATCTTCATGCAAGCCTGGAAGGGTAGTTGAAGCTCACTACCTTTTATGACAATGTTCAGGAAGTCGAGTAAGTCAGGACCTCCAGTGGACCTAGATATTCCATTAGCAGCATAGCTTGGATGATGATTAACTGTGGACATACCCAACATGCCCCTGCAAGTCATGATCATCTGCTTGGGCTGCTCCTTGATGGGCTATGAGCAAACCAGGGTGGCAACTTCCTTGGCAGTCTTCCACTTTGCCAGCTGACCAAGATGCTTCTGACCTGTCCACATGCTCATGTGGATAATCTTCAAGAACAACTGCCCTGATCTCAGGTTGAAGATAAAGATTGCACCATCTAAAAGGATCTGTGCTAGGTACCAGTGACACTTTGTGGTGCACTTACTGATAGGCTTGGTGGTCAAGTTACCCTCAAAAATCTAGTGTATAGTGACCCAGTAGACATTGGTATCATCCATGAACCAGATAATCTAGTTTGAGAACAATTCAAAGTAGTTCTGGCTGTTTAAGTAGGGTTCTGTCAGCTCCAAAGAGTAGAGTTGCAGACCCTTGCAGATACATTCTTGCAGCACATGGCAGGCAGGGTTTGCTTTCATAACTTTTGTCATTGGCTGGATTAAAGATTTCATGCCAGGGAACCAGTTGCCATAAGCCAACCACAGGTTGTATGCCAAATCCATGCCAATCATGATGCCAGTGGGAGATGGGTAGATACTCATGGAGTCAGTTACCTGAGAAGAACTTGTCAGCATATTCATCTAGGAAAGTAGCATAGAACCACATACATCACTGCAAGCACTTTACAATTTTTCTTCAGAAAACATGCTGAAAAGATTGAAGAAAGTGATACTCTTTTTTGACAGGTTTTTTCAAAGAGAAAAGGTAAAAATATTTTTTTCTTTTCTTTGCATGACTTGCCACAAAACATGGATTGATGGTAATACCCATTAGTGTAGAAGGTACTCAGCACTACCATCAATTCATGTTTTTTCACAAAAAAGACAAAGAAAAGAAAATATTATATTTTCATTTTTTGTGTGAACACAGCCCAAATAAAGGACTATCTCTTCTTTCAATTTTTTCAACATATTTTGGCATGAAAACTTGTGAAATGCTTGCAGTGCATAGTCCAAGAACTTTGCATGTGTACAGTGAGTGAAAAAACGTGTGCAATGTTTGGCTGATTTGTACTAAGTCCAGTGTAGCACCATGAGGCATGGGAATCCTGCTTAGCCTTGGTGAGATAGATGGTAGCACTGACCCCCAGCTACAAAATGGTCCCAGGGTCATGTGATTTGGTGCAGTAGTCCTTGAGATATGTCAATTATAAAACAGGTACATCATTGCACATGTTTATTCACTTTTGAAAAGTGAGGGGTATCTAAGGGATATCAGTACTTGGTATAGCCTCCTTTTGCTTTAAGCACTGCCTCAACCCTCCTAGGCATGCTCTCAATCAACTTCTGACACTCCTCAGCTGGTATATTGTTCCATTCCACCTGAGTCCTCTCCCACAACTCCAATATCCCCTTGGGAGGGTGCTCATACTCTGCAAGCCTCCTCTTGAGGTAACCCCAGGCATGTTCTATGGGGTTAAGGTCAGGGGACTGTGCAGGCCATACCATGGTCCTAAAATCCTGCTCTTCTAGCCACTCCTTGACCTGCTTGCAGGTGTGCTTGGGGTCATTGTCCTGCTGGAAGATGATGTCAGGAGGATGGAGACCATAATATTCAAGGGACTCTTGTAGTTCATCCTTCAAAATTTGAAGGTATAGGTCCCCATCCATCCTACCATCAATCTTGGTAGCATATCCAACACCCTCCCAAGTCATACAGCCCCACATCATCAGAGAACCTCCTCCAAACTTCAGTGTCCCCTCTACTAGCCTATCACTCAGCTTCTCCCCTGGCTTTTTCCATGCCCATTTGTGCCCATCTGACCCCAGGCAATTAATTTTAGTCTCATCAGACCATACCACCCTCTTCCAGTCCTCCAAAGTCCAATCTTTGTGGGCATAGGCAAAGTCTAACCTTGCCTTGCGATGCTTGGCAGAGAGGATAGGTTGTTTTCACTTTACCACAACCTTCATACCAGTCTTTTTCAGGTGCTGGCAGACAGTATTTGGGTGGAGGGGTTGGTTGATAATATTGGTGAGGGTTTTGGTCACCTGCACAGCATTTTCTGCCTTCTGAGTTGAGATGAGGTGGATGGCATGGTGGACATTAGCAGGGGAGAGCTTGGATGGATGACCTCCAGTGGACTTTTGCAGGCTGGAACGCTCCTTGGAACGAAGTCTAGATATGGTGGAGTGATGTAGGCCAGTACTAGAGGCAATAGAAGCAGGAGAATGACCAGAATCAAGCATAGTCAGGATAGTATTCCTTTGGGTGGCAGAGAGAGATCTCATGGTGGTAAAGGTTGGGAATAAAGAAGTGTGTGAACATATTCAAACTGAGACATAATGTTTATGTGTGTATCTTTGTTTGTAGGACCAAACAACCACAATTATTCCTTTATTTCCCCCAGATTCTACTGCCAAACCAAAAGTGAATAAACATGTGCAATGATGTACCTGTTTTATAATTGACATATCTCAGGGACTACTGCACCAAATCACATGACCCTGGGACCATTTTGTAGCTAGGAGTCAGTGCTACCATCCATCTCACCAAGGCTAAGCAGGATTCCCACGCCTCATGGTACTACACTGGACTTAGTACAAATCAGCCAAACATTGCACACGTTTTTTCACTCACTGTATAGTGCTCAATATCAAGTGAGTCAAAGTCACCCCAGCAAAGCTGAACATTGATCCAGTAGTTGTTACTCATTGTACCATCCAACATGTCTTTGTTCTGTAGATAGAGCATTAGTAGGTGTGATCTTGGTAGGACATAAATTCATGACATATGTCAGTTACAAGTGAAGGGCATGTTATGTTCCACTTGTAGGCTGAGAATAGTAAGATATCTGTGCAGGACAAGTTCATCTTGTAACTCTTTTGAGGGTGGAATTGTTTCTTTCTGCACCATCTCGATTTGTAGGGGTTCAAGTTCCTGGTTGAATACTTGACACAAGTCCATGATGACACTCTCATGGACTAAATAATCAATCAGTATAAGTCACCAAGTACAGTAGAACATAACTTACTCTTTTGCCACAAGTGGGCATGGAAAATCTGAATCAAACTAATCTTCAGGGTGGGGATCTTGCCATGCATGAAGATACCCATCAGATCAAGTTGGACCTGGAAACTGACATAGATGTTTGCTTGGTTGATTGTTGGGCTCCACCAAAGTGTGAACCAATGGTTGGGAATTTGGTTCAGACTGGAGTGTTGAGCATTAGTAAGCTTTTTGTATCACATAGACTCTTTGAAGCCAGATGCCTTCTCCCAGAACAAACCCTCCCAGGTTGGGAAATACATGCCCTTGAATAGTGTGTGCTCCAAGATGCCCTCAACACCACCCAGTGCAGTGATGATGTCAACTCAGTAGTTGTGGAGTTGCCACAGTTTTCCATCATGCAGTTGTGGAGTCCAGCAGAATGGATTGCTACAATCAAAATTAGTCACAGTATTTGAAGCAAAGGAATAAGCACTCACTGTTTGAGTAACTGGTATTGCTTCCAATCAGTGTGAACATGCCAACTGCAATCATAGGTGAGACTAAAGAACTAGTTAACTTCATTGATCACACATACTGAAATAATAGACTCACATGTAACAGCCCTTCTGGAAAAGAGTATTGATATGAGGAATACCTCTGTCCCAACTGTCTCCCAGATCTTCAAGAGTGAGATGGTGGATTTGAGTGTTCACCTCCTTCCACTTCATGGAGTACTCTGACCAGACATGCACTGGATCCAGGAATTCAGCCTCCCATGGCTGGAGATAATGGTACAAGTTGGGTATGGGTTGGCCCCCTCATGAGACATACTGGCCTGGGGGTGGGTAACTACCAAGATATTCATTAGTAGCTGGCTTGTAGGAATGATGATGTATACTGACCCCTAATGTCAGTTGCTTCAACCACCTCAGGTCACTTTGTGGAATCAAAACATGACCTATTGACAACATACTGAGACTATCTAACTCCTTCACTATGTAGAAAATGACAAGTGGGAAACATGAAGGCATCTTATTGTTCAACCTGATCTTGACACAGGTTTGAATCCTGTTCTTAGCCTTGACAAGGGCATCTAACAACTCATTTGTATGGATAACAGCTTCATGGTAGTAGGTCATGAGACTGATCAAGGTAGTGTTCCACTTGTTCATAATCTTGGGAGAATATTGTAGAACCAGAACTCATAAGAACCTCTCAAATATGGTTGTTGAATTGTTGGATACCTTGAAAGATTGTATGTCAGGAAAGATCCCAGCAGTCCATGTATGTCAATGAACCTTCATCAGACACACAGAGGAAGGCTTGGGCAGTATGCCCCTTGGTCTGCTCATTTGGGAGGTTCCAGACTACATCCTTCAGTGACAACTGTTCTACACCCAGCATCTCAATCTTTGGTAGTATCTGGACCTCAAAGCTACTCATTGAGAAGAGTAATTGAAGATTCTCCCTCAAGTATACACTGAGGAAAGTGTCTTCCCATTTGATGGTAGTGAGAGACCTGGGTAGACTCTGCTTGACATTCCAGAACACTGCTCAGCCAAGGTTGATGTCATGTTTAATGAGCCACATGCAGCAATCCTGAGGCCAGCAATGTTTGTTGTTGTAACCAATAACATTGTTGTTCATTGATGTGGGATCAGGATTAGCACTGAGGTAATGTTGGATCAGGTCATGGGCTTCATCAGCAGTAAAGTGGAAGAGAATGTACAAGTGATCCACATAGCAAGAGCACAGACAAATTGGATGGTGAGTCTCCATCACAGATTCATGGTACTGCAAGAAATTGTTTGGCATTTGAGGGGGTCCCACCATCTCACTGGCTTGCTGCAGCCTGAGGATGATAAGATCAAGGGCAGGTCCATAGTATTGGAAGACAAATTCTGAGAACTGCAATCTGTGAATAGGACTGAAGGCATTCATACATGCCATATCCTTGTAGGTAAGCACAGTGTTGTTTTTTGCTGTTATGTAGTCTGCCAAGTTGTGGTCCATGATCAAATGGAGGAGACAGTTGAGCATTGTCAGGTCAATCTTCTCATACACCCTGGAGAAAATGGCCTCCATCATGATGATGCACTCCCCTTCACTGGTCTCCCAATCTATGGGGGAATCAGAATCAGAGTCCATTCAGTTCTAAAAATTGTACTTACCTTTCAATGAATCAAAAGGTTAAGCATCTTACAACCCTTCCTGCAGACCTGCAAGCCCACATCCACCCAATGAAGCCTTGTCATCTGGAAGAGCCTTGTTGCCTTGAGCTGGTAGAATAGGTTCTTCCTCATCATAGCTTTTCCAGGCAACTCTTCCATTCATTGAAGACAAATCAATTGAGAAGTTTCTGGTATGACACATGGACTTTGACAGGTTGACCTGGAGGGTAACACTCGAGATACCAATTCTTGACAAGAGGATCTTGAGCACACCTTGTCCATCTGGAATGCCAGTTGTATCAATCAGGGGCCCACCACAGTCTGATATCATCAGTGGCTAAATCACTTTCCAAAGGCTTCTCATAAGGAAAGGCTCAACATCCTCAGGAAGACATCATCTGCACCATTAGGTCCAAAAGTCTTGACTTCATGTGAAACCAGTAGCCCATTCTTAGGCATCATACCACAGGGAGAGATGAGATTGATGAGTGGGCTGAAGTAAAAGGCAGGGAGGTCAGGGTCATTGGTATGCATGTACACATTCTTGGGGTAGTGGTATGGCAACAGTGAACCATAGAGATGGTGAAAAGCAACCACCTACTCGCTACAAAGCTGCTCCTAAGTGACAGCCTTTGTTGGCCACAGAATGTAAGTTGGGAATGGGCCTGTCCCTGCAAGTCATGATCTTTCATGCAGGTTTGAAAGCAACTTGAGATTGTCTGGTGATGTGGAATGGATGGCTAGTACTTCTCAGTTGTCAAGGAGCAAAGATGGCTCCAAGTCATTGGGGATGCAGGTGGTGTTGAAGTGGGGTGGCAGCAGGCTGTTGTCAGTGTTAGCCACAGGGGGACTGAGTAAAAAATGAGAAGGATGAGCATCCTGACCAGCCACTCTCCTGGATGTCCTTAATGTCATCATCCTTGGGGAGTGACATGTGATGAAATGGCAAGGATGGAATGGTAGGCATGTGGTGAATACTGTATAGTGATGGTGTATGTCGACAGGACATATCTCATCATCTTGAGGAGCAGTGGCAAGCCCAAGGCAACACTAACACAATGAGCCTTTTCAATTTCTAGCAGTAAATGCCATGCATCAAGTATGTATGAAGGGTCCACATCAGCTGAATCAAAGGCTGTAGGAGAGTGAGGACTCTTCCTCCTCAAATGGCAGGCAAGATGATCAGACAAGACTGGAGACAGGATGCAAACCTGACATGGGACCAAGCTGAGCATGCTTGCCTGAAGGCCCCTGTGATACCCATGTCAGAGAGATGGTTGAAAACAATCTAATAACTTACCAATTTTCAGTGATGTCCAGTGGCCTTGTGCATCTTCTGAACATGAAGAAACATGTCAGTATTGATTGTGTCAATTACAAAGTGTTTGCCAGGTCTTGTGTGATCTGGTGTAAAGATGGGAGAGAAAGGAGTGTGGGAGGAGACTAGAGAGTCTCCTGTTGGAAGGGGGTCTCAGTTTGACCCAGGAGGCTTGAGTTGCCTGGTAGAGGGGTCAAAGAGTAGAGGAGAAGACCAAAAACATACCCCAAAATTCCTAGAAAGACTGAAGAAAACATTTATAGCACATCAGGGGACAGAGAAAACAAAAGTCCCTGTCTTCTGCTCTATAATTCCAGCTTTTTCATCTGTAGTAGTGCATCTATTTGTTCTTCTAGGTATGTACACAGTGCTCAAATGTACTTGCATGGGCTTATATAAGCCACAATGTGTCCAAACACAAAGTAAAAAGATAAAAAAAAGAAAAGAAAACAAATCCATAAGTAAAAACAGTGAAATAAAAGAAAATACCTAGTGGAGAGGATACTCTCCCTACATCTGAGGGTGGCTTTGGATAGTGACTGTCCCCAGTCACCACATACCAAGCTGTATCCCAAAGCGAGACCAGGGATATCCTCCTCAAAACAAAACTCAAAGTCAAAACTCAAAAAAAACATGAACTCGAAGGTGAAAGAGACCATAAACAAACAAAAAATATGAATGAGAAGGGGTACCCATGTGGCAGGAGAGGGCACCAGAGTGGCCTCGAGGGGTAACGAGGGGACTCAAGGGGGTGGCTTCAAAGGTGAGAGTGACCTCGAGCCTGGACAGGCCTCAGAAGGTGACTTGAGGGGGAAGGACAGCTGTGTGAAGGGGAAACACACCTCCTAGATGAATGCGGAATGATGCGAAACGGCCGAGAAATCTTCCTGTGGCCAAACGGCTGCCTCGCAGCAGCAGTAGGAGGCAAGACAACGCATGCACCAGCATGTACTCACCTGCGCCATCTAAACGGCCTCCCAACGGCCTCATGCATGCTCCGTCGACCTTCATGGACCCGCGCCAACACAGGAGGATCAAACCGAAAGCTGAAATCGTCAGCAACATTCACACAAGGCGAAGCGCTCACCGTGCCCATGCGGCCCCCGTGCGGCCACTGCGGCTGCTCTCGACGCCTGACAGACGATCCAGAAACATAGAGGGGGGGACCCGCATCAAAATCGTTCGCCATAACGAGGTCAGCGACGCTGGAAACGTCCAGACGAGAGGGTATCCGCACCATGGTGACCACACAGCAGTCAGTGGTACCATACAGCCATCCCGAGCACCCAGGAAACGCCGGAAACCCCCATGGGGTCTTCCCGACACTCATCAGCGGCAGGGGGTGCCTCCAAGACGAACTCGGAGCGACGGCGATCCTCCCGATAGTCAAAACGGCGGCCCCACGACGACAGTACAAGGTCAGGAGCGCGCGCACTACAAGCATTTCCGAAACGGGAAGTTGCCACATCGCGCGCCAAATACGACCAAACACCACTCGTATACCACCCGCACAAGGTGCATGATAAAATAATGTTTATCATAATTCATGACATTATAATAAACATTATTATAAATGGGGAAATAATAATGTCAAAATATTGTTACTGGTGAGATGCAGTTATTATGTTAAAGGTGTCTTGCATAATGTAAGCCAATTTCAGTTACCAATATGCTTACATTATTGAGAATGTGTATTACAATAATTCTTACATAAGTGCAAGTTATCATTTAACATAACTTCTTTGTATTGCAAGCAGCAACACTTAAAAATCATTCTTGCAATATTGTAATGCACTTCTATAATATTGTTCAGGTAATGACACAGACATTATTTTGAGATTATTGTAATGTAGTTTCCAAATAAAATCCATATAATGAGGTATGAAATATTCAAAAGCTATTTGAAATGTTAGGCACAGCAGGCTCTCAAAGGGTGCCATGCAAGCATGCATGGGTGTGGGATTACCAACAAAGATTGCAAGGATTGCAAGGGTAGTCTAGAGACAATGAGTGTGGGGGCATTGTGTGGGTGGATCACAACTGACAAAAAGTGGATGTACTAGGGCTGATGCACCATCAGCAAACACAGATGGTATGCAACACAATGAGAGGGCAAAGATGATTTTCTGATGTGACACCACTTCTGCAGTAAAACACAATTTTCAGTGAGTCAACCTGTGTCCTTACCTGCCTTTAAGAAAAAATGTTTTCAGATTAGGATTTGTGCCCTTGAAAGGATGGATCAATATCCACACCAGTAGTCAAGCATTGTACCTGTTCAGAAATGGTTTAGAACAGGTATACACAGTGAGCAAACAACAAATGCAATGAACAGAGTAAGTTCCATTCATGCAAGTGCAAGCCACCCACCACCAAGAGATCAATCCTCAATGATTTGAGAAAGGCTGTTAATCTGGACTATCCATATGCTAGGTGGATGAGCCATCATTGTGGTATGTGGGTCAAGTTGTAAGTTGCATGGGCTCTGCGTGGGCCCTCACCAATGGGATTTCTCAGTACCTTGATGGCAGAGCATCAATGTGACATGCATGGTGAAGATAGAAAAAAAAAGTACAACACTGACTCCATAGATCCACAGGGCTTCCCAGGGATACTTGAGAGGTAGTTGATGCCTGTCATCAAGTTAGAGATCTTGGGATGACCCTCTTCAAGGAATGACCAATTTCACAAGCATTCTGCCAGGGTGCCAATGAGAGGGTGATGATGATTTTTTAATGCAATGCCATTTCTGTGGTAAAACACAAGATCACCCCAGCACTGGTCAGTGCAAGCACAGCAGAGACAGCTCGAGGGTTCTAAGGATCAAAATCAGGGGATCAGAGGTGGTGTCATTGGTGGATGTTGAGCATGAAGTTTATCCATTGCTAGGTCATGTGTGTAGTTGCGACCTGGATTCATGCAGCTCTACATTGACACCCATCAACAATTTAGAGACCTTTTTATGCATAGGATAAGCCAGAGTGGAGAAAAAGGAAACAGTCATTTATATAGGCACATCTAGTCACCAGACATGGGCATGTCAATTTCTGGCTTGTAGAGTACAAATACATTTTGTCCCATACATATGGAGACCAATCAAAGGAGGAATCCATCCATATCAATGTAACTACACTCTCAGTTCTAATTGGTGTGAAAATCAGGTAACTATCAACATTCAATGCTTTTGTGGACTTGCCTTATCCAAAGATTGTATGTAGAGCACCTCACTCTCCATACCAGCCATGCATACAGTTGCATGGGAAAAGTGGCACACAACATCTGAGGTTGTGAGTAACTGTGCATTTGAGAGTAAGGTTGTCAAGACACAGTGCACTCCTGCATCTGGGAAGTTCTTGTAGGCACTGGAAAATGGCACTTCAACTGGAAGCTCAGCATACTGACTGACAATGAAGAATGTTTGTGTTATCATGACATCATTTGTGGTTGCCCTGCAGTGGGAAAAGATGTGCTGGATCACACCTGCTGCATGGTCACTTGCCCCTGTTTGAAACAATATGTGGCTGTTTTTGAGGGATGCAGATGCCACTGAATATGTCTCTCCATGCTGATGGATGGACTTTTGCATCGATGTGTAGGGTCTAGTGCCCTTGCTTGGATTGTAGTCCATAGCATGTGTCAAAAGCCAGTTGTGAAGGAGGCAGTAATGATCCTCCAACATTGGTTTGAGATCATCTACACCAGAAGCTTCCTCTGACACATCTGATGATCTGTCGAATGCCAGAATATCATTAAACAAGGTACCTCACAGGCTTGTCCAAAAAATATGATCAAAGTCAACAAGTAAGCTGGTTGCATTGTCAGGCAGGAACTCCAAAGACATTAGCATGCAGAGGTGTTGACCCATGCAGAATTGGTGCAGCATGGTCTGCTCCAATTCACCTAGTCCAGGATCAGGACTGTGAGGCGATAGTGAGGAAGTTGAAACCTCACCATGCTTCCCATTTATTGGAATTTGCTGTAACATACCATTATATCTCTCAAATGGAAAACATCTCCAAGCATGAGCTGGGCCGAAACTTTCAAGAAGATCTGCAAGGTGAAGACAAATGTGATGCATAGGTGACAAGCAGAGACCAGGGTAGAGGACCAGCAAGGTCTGCAAGTACCACTTCATGTAAAATTGATACTTGGATACATGGTCAGCTGTCATCATGCACCTCATAGCTAGTTTCACCACTGACACCAAATCCATAAAGTTGGCAAACATTCTATACTCCATGGAATCTGGCTCCTTCATGCCCCAAAGGCAGCCAAGTGTAAATGGAAGGTTTACAGTGAAAAGTGTTTGGTATTGATCAGTGGAAAGCTTTCCATGATGAGAACTGCCTGCCTTCCGAGGTATGGGTGCAACCCAGGAAGGAATGTGCAAGCAATTGATATCCCCCCAGATAGAGGCCAAGGTAGTGCAACCAAGCACTCTAAACTTCTTGGCTTTCTTTTTCACCTTTGACCTCTGTGCATGTGCCCCTACTAAACAGCCACTCTCATCCACAATACCTGCTGTCTTTCGCTACACCAGTCAAAGAACAGTGAGAGCCCTATCCACAAGAATATTGTTATTGGAAACATACCCAGTCATTTAACCTTTCAGCCAGCTGATACTTTGAGAGCTTATCATAAGATGACCCATCTGGAGACCCATATGCACCCTGGGTAATGTCATGTCCAAGCTTAGCAATGCACAGTGCAACTATTAATGGTTTCCAGAGTTTACAGAGAGCTCTTACACTGGGTGCAGTTTCAAGCATGTCTAGTGCATCCTGAAGGCCATCATCTGCAGGTGTCTGCCATGTCATTAAACCCACTGTGATTGAAGAAATATTCAGCAGGGTGGAGATGCATGACCACTCCATAACTGAACTTGAAAGAACCAGAGAAGTGTCCAAATTCCATGGGATCAAACTCTTGGGGGCTTCAGGGACATTGAACTGGCTTGTGATATCAGGGTTTTGCATGACCAAACTTAAAGAGTTTAGGGAAATGTTGGGCTCCTGCAGACTTGAGACATTTGTAGTTGCTTCTCTTCATTCACACTACAAGATGAATGAGTGTAAAAGATTGACCATCTTAAAAAGAAAAGCTCACCCAAGTCAAAATATTCTTCAACAACTCTTCTTTAGTTTGCACAGAATAGTAGGCAATCTGTTCCTCCACACCTAGCAGGATTTCAGACACAACTGGAATGGAGAGTTTCAAAGAGCATAGGAAAACCAGTGAAACCTTCTTCAACCACATTAAAGCTGAATGAGTGGGGGTTTTCAGCACCTTCAGTGCCTTTTCTTTTTCATCATCCAGCAGACCAAGGGCATGACACAGAACACCAACATCATTAGTCAATCCCAAGGTGCTCATGGAGGGTACATCATGGGTGAACATTTGGATGGAATCCAATGTGTGCATGAGGACACTTGTCAAGCTTGTGATGGGTGGTTGTTGGTTCAGCTCAGGTATTGCAACCTCTGATCTATCACTAGATATGGATGCCTCGTCACTGATCAACCCAGCTCCATTACTACCCCAACCCATTTGACCTTTCTGAAAGATGATTATTTTCAATGGGAAAAACAAAATTCATGGCCTGCACATACTAAGTTGACTAGCTGTTTGATAAGTCTGCTTTTCCTGCCACCAAAGCGAACCTGGAGTTCCTGGCACATGAACTGGAGCAGGGGTTCACTCAACCTATGAAGATCATCCACTGAACCTTCTTGAAGAATACATAGGCCATTCTGGATTTGGTTGTATGAGGGTGGCTGGTTCATTACAAGCTTGTCATATGTTGCTCCAGGACCATCATCCAATTGATCATCCATCCCCCATATTAATGACTGAAAATACTGGCCAGACCAGGGATTGAACCTGGGTCCTCCCACTAGTACTGGGGTGCCTTACCACTAGGCTACCTGACCATTCCTACCCTGTCTAGAGTGTGGATTCTCATCCCAACACATATTTCATGGCAATGCTTCTGTATCAGGACAAGTAGAAGCATATGCATTGTATCCAGGAGAGTGAACTTCATTGGATTCCAGTATGGTAACCAAAGTAATTCTGTCCATCAAATGCCATGCTCATCATAGATTATATGACAAGCAGCATCAGAAGTTGCATCCCTCCACTCTTTTGCAATAGAAAGGTGCTCTTCCAGGGAGATGTGTGGCCAAGTCAATTCATCAAAATTCTCTATGTCACAAAGTTTAAGTTGGCAGAAGGAGCAGCAGTTAGTGGAAGTGTAAGACACATAGCCAGCCATCTGATGGGCAGCTGGGAGATCACAGACAAGTGGCATGACTGTGCACCATACAGTGTGACCAGTAGGATGAAGGGTTGGTGACTGAGTTGAATCCCATGGTGCCATGCAATAAGAAGATCATCTATGAGAGGGTGAAGGAGGTGATTGATTTGATGAAGTGATGGCTCCTGGGGTCCTGGCATGATGCCAACAAGATATATATTCTTGGGTTTGTAGCACAATTCTGGGGGTAGGTTAAGGCATATCATATAGATCACACCACAAGATGACTTCTTCCCAGCCTGTCTCCTTTGAAATGGATTGAAGCCATCCATGTTGAGGCTGAATATGTACTGGCCTTCACCACTGCCAGGTGAGATAAACTTCTTGCCATTGGGACCTTGGAAGTCTTGCAGGGCAGGTGCATCCCATATATTGTGATATACTTCAGGTAAATGTCACTCATTTGATGGAGCCCATAAGTTCTTCTCCAAATATTTTTCAATTTCTGGGTGTGAATGGAGGCATGCAAGCCACTCCTTAAAATCATGGTAGAGATAGAGTCACATTGGTGCATTCTTGTGTATATCATTCACACTTGGCTGTCAAGTGGTGTAGGGAGTGAGTACTCCCCACTAGGATATTCCTTTTATTTTATAGCTTTTACTTTTACTTTATTGTTTTTACTTTCTTTTACTTTTATTTCTGTCCATTTACTTTCAGTTTTACTTAGCATTCTGAGTAGTATGCTCGTGTTGTGGCTTATGTAAGCCTGCATGCACACTTACATTACATTTTACCTACCCAAAAAAATAACAATTGAGTTATGAGCAAGAGTTTCAAGTTTTGAGTTTGAGAAGGTTGTGTGTGGCCTTCTTCAGTGTTCAGACAGCCCAGACAGCTTCAGATGTTTCTCAGACAGTTTCCTTCTCCAGGGTATAGAAGCCCCTCTGGAAGTTCTCCCCTTCAGACATCACCACTCTCCCCCCAGTCTCTATTCTGCTTTTCCTACAGTGGGTTCCCTGTACAATTAACTCTGGCATACAGGACTAGAGGGGGTGTCCTGGCTCATACATCGCTCAGGACAGGAATCTGGCAGGTAACAACAGAAACATTTTGGGCAACAGATGAATGCCTTTGTGATAGGTAGGAGGGAGAGTTCTTTGACAATGGTTCTGATGTCTTGAGGAACACTATCCACAAGACCTGCCTGCCATGGTCTTTGCAACTGGAGCACCAAATGCAAACCAGAAAGGGTGAAAGCACAATGGTCAATTGAAAGGCCACAAAGTAGATGGAGTACTGCAGTAATGATATATGTGAGTAGTGATGCCACATCAAATGATTGGAAGGGGGAAAAGTAATGTTCTGCAAATTGGCAGGTTTCAGTACCCAAGTCATCAAGGTGACAAACTTCAAACCTGTCTGGACTTTGGCAGATATGTTTTGGCCACCCAAGGTGCTGCATTGCTGCAACCATTCTTCATGCTTGAACTTGTAAAGGGAGACAATCTTGTTTGTAGCTGCTGTTCTCAAAACTGTTGCTTTCAAGCATACATGTGTGTTCAGATGCACCAAAGCACTCTCTGTGGAAAGTAATGTGCCATGCAGATATTCCTCATAGCTGATGATGCTATTGTTACACTTTGAATAGTAAGACAAGGACAATGGGCCAATGTTGATTTCAGGTAGCAAGCCAGTAAGGTGGTCAGGGATGGTGGATGACAAGGAAGGAGGGGAACAAAACACCAAATGGCACAGAGAACAGTTGCATATGTAGTGCCTTCTTTTCTCTGTCATCTTGTGTGATAGACATTGTAAACGTCTGAGGACATCTGAACACTCTTCAGATGATACAGCAGGGGAGGTGGCTTGCTTGTCCAACCCTGAGAGTATGCTGCAAGTGATTGAAGGCAAGGGACCATTGGTTGTGGCTGACTGCAAGGGGACAAAATGTGAGGAGCTTTGGAGCAAAGCCATGTCAAGTATTTGGGAGGAGGAGAATCTTGCCTGACAGACCTGTCATTCTCAATGTATGGGCACATTGATTCCATGAAGCACCAGCTGCAGCCTTGACAAAGACAGCAGGGAGTGAGTGAGCACTTGAGCCAGCTGCTGCAAACAGCTCTAAGGTTGACCATGCAAATCCCACCAGTTCATAAGCACCTTACAAAACAATGATGGTTCTATAAATTATAACTCTACTCTGACCCCATGAACATGAAAACCATATAAACAAGTGCTATCAGCACCCCAGTTAAACCCCAGCCAGGTCAGCCAACCCCACTTTTGGGTGGGTGGGCCATCCCCCAGCCAGGTCAGCCTACCCCACTTTCAGGTGGGTGGGCCATCCCCCAGCCAGGTCAGCCTACCCCACTTTCAGGTAGGTGGGCCATCCCCCAACAAGGTAGGCTGACCCCAGTTTCAGGTAGGTGGGCCATCTCCCAGCCAGGTCAGCCTACCCCACTTTCAGGTGGGTGGGCCATCCCACTGCCAGGCAGGCTGATCCCACTTTCAGGTCTGCTAAGTTGGTGTGGTGGCCAGCCTGCTGTCAGGGCTGGTCAGCTGACATTGGCTAGTCCCACCTTTAGGCTGAAATGTACACTTCAGTTGTCCCAGTTTCAGGACTAAATGTGACTGAAGGGTCTGTATCACCAAGCACTGCCAGACAAACCACCTGCAGCCAAATGAATAGAAAACCCAGCCAATGCATTGCCAACATCCTCTCAGGCCAGGGCAATGTCAGTCATCATAGTCAACCCACTATACTGTGTGGTGTACAACTACCAACCCATATTGCCAACTCCATTCCACTCCCAGCAAACACTGATCCCCTCAATAGCATTAACCTCACTGTGGCATACCTTATGACCATCATTGATGACTTAGATGATGCCCTGTCTGCTATTGACCTTGCCATGGCAATGGAGGTGGTCACTGCTGAATCCAAGGCCCTAGAACCAACCTCACTTGCTGAGGCCTGCCATTGTACAGACTGGCCACAATGGGAGGCTGGAATCAGAGAGGAGTTAGCAACATTACATACAAGTGGCAGGAACTTGGGAACTTGTCAACATACCTCATGGTGCCAACATTGTCAGATCCAAATGCATGTTCCATGCTGAGAAAGATGCAGCTGCTAGGAAACATCATATGATACAAGGCACAGCTTGTCACCCAAGGTTTCTTGCAGTTTGAAGGTGTTGACTACTTTGATACTTTTGCTCCAGCTGCAATGCTTGCATCCATTTGAACCATCCTCACCATAGCAGTGCACCTGAACCTGAACTGCATCAGATTGATATCAAGGGTGCCTATCTAAATGGCACACTCACTGATGATGAAATAATCTATATGCATCAGCCCCCAGGTTTCAAGTCCATTGACCATCCCAACAAGGTGTGTATGCTGTCTTTGAAAAACCTTGTATGGACTGAAGCAGAGTGGCCATTGCTGGTACCAAAAATTGGTGGAAATCCTCATCAACAAGCTGGGCTTCACCCAGTGCTCCATCAACCAAGTCTATTTTAAACAATGCTCCCCTGATGGACTTACCATTATTGCTGCTCATGTCAACAACTGCACCATCACCACAACATCTCTGGATGAAATAGAGGAGTTCAAATGAAATGTTAGGAAATATGTTGAAATAACTGACCTAGGAGAGCTCCACTGGTTACTCAGTATCAAGGTAACCAGAAACCAAGACAAACATACCATTTCCTTATGCCAACATCCCTGCATCGAATTGATCATATGTTGCTTCAGTTTTGATGAACTCAAACCTGTGTCAAATCCAATGGAACCTAGCACTAAGCTACATCCTGGACACTTGCTGTCAACTGGTGCTGAATACACTGCTATGTGCCATGTACTGTATCATGAAGCTGTTGGTTCACTCATGTATGCCTCCCTGGCCACCTGTCCTGATATCTCATATGCTGTGACAACCATTTCACAATTTTCTGGAAATCCTGGGGTTCCTCACTGGGAAGCCATCAGAAGAATTTATCATTATTTGATTGGGACAAAAATGCTGAGACTCACATATGTGGAAGCACTGAGTGCATTAAAAGGATATGCCAATGCTGATGGAAGCATGGCAGAAGACCATAGGGCAGTCTCAGGGTATGCTTTCCTAATAGACAGAGGGGAAGTATCATGGTCTTTAAACAACAGGAAATCATCTCAATCTCAATGACTGAGAGTGAGTACATGGCAGCCACACATGCAGCCAAGGAAGCCTTATGGCTTTGGTCACTCATCAGGGAGCTCTTTACACTGCTTGCCAAACCCACCACATTGTTCTTGGATAATCAGTCTGCTATCATGCTCACCAGAGATCATCAGTATCATGCATGCACCAAACATATCAATATCCATTTCCATCTCATCTGCTGGGTTGTGGAAAACAGCAAGATTTGCCCTGTGTATTGTCCAACTGCTGACATGATTGCCAATACCCTAACAAAGGTGCTGCCATCCCTGAAAGTGCAACATTTTGCTGTCAATCTTGGCCTACATCTGACTTGAGGGGGAGTGTTAGAATTTGGCAAGTCATTCATAGTCTTCATTTGTTAATTGATGCCACCTTTTTCCTTATTGTGAGAATCACCTTCCATTCATGGGTCTACAAGACCTCAATACTTCATCATTAGCAAACCATATGTTACAATACAATGCAGATATTTATTCTCTTTGTTACCACTGCCCTGTCATCCTGTGCCCCCTTGGGGTCTCACTGTTGAAGAGGTCAGCTTTTGGTCTGCCCTCTCTTTCCCTCATGATAAGGTTTTCATTCTCTTTTTATTCTCATGATACTTATGGTACTTGCCATTGTCTTTGCTGGCATAGACATTGTAGATGTCTTAGTACATCATCTACCCCTGTTTGAGGCTCTGCCAATCTTGATGGTAACCTCATGGATGCTTGTGTTTGTTTACATTTTCTTTGCTGTGTTTCATGTGTACTTTCTAGTCATCCACAGTCAGATGAGTGGCTGCTGCAGATCACTGCCTTTTCCTTTTGAGCTTAGGATCTTAGACAGATCTCCTTGACTCATACATCTTAGATCTACTCTTGTGTGTATTGTTGAGAATAAATGGTTAGCTCAGGGACAGCTCAGCAGGTGTTGCTAGAGACAGGCCAAGATCAGGGATAATTTGATAGAGACCTTGTCTCTATCATCCCTGGCTTTATACACTTGCATTATCTACATACTACTGGTACATGTACACACAAACAATGTCATAGGTAAGCTTATCAAGATAAGCCCACACTGCCCCCAGATAACCAGTACTGCTTATCTCAACATATATAAATTCAAAAGCTGAGGGGGTTAGTCCCTCAGTTCAAATCTACTCTTTGCCTCATCATAATCTTTGATTGGCTGTCTCAGTCTCTCAGGAGTGTCTCCATTGCTGTTTTAGCAGTTGTGGGATTTTCAAGGCTAATGTACAACAAGACTACTATGCATATGGAGTACCCTACAAAGCATCCTTGTCTTGAGGTTTTTCTTCACTTAGTTCCACTTAGCTCACCTCTGCCTGTCTTAGGCATTTTGGTTCACTGGGCATAACAAAAGATTTGAACTCACCACCAGATGGTGCTTACATTGACAATCCAGTGTTCAGCAGACATTCCCTGTCTTAGGGTAATCACTGCCAAGGATGCATCCATCCACATTTTCAACAACCCCTTATGAGTTGCCCAAGGTGTCTACACCAGGTGATGACAAACCTCCATCTCTGCCAGGTAAAAAGCTACTTTGGGATTCTCCCATAGCATTGACCAGCAAGAGACCCTCCAACCCTTTCAAATGGTCTCAATTGAAGCCTAGCATCACACCAAGGACAAGTGAGACTCAGAAAAGGCCACCACCTGTACCTCCTCATACTATCTCAAAAGCAAGACTTTCTGCTGGTCCTTTAGCCCCTTACCCACCAAGACCATCATTGCCACTTCAAAACCCTGCCTTTATCAGTTACCATGAAAAGCCTGTTGAAACTGACACTGACAATGACCTACTCAGTGACCTAACTAGTGATGAAGGAGCTGAGCCAGAAGAGGACATGAATATACCTAAACCAGAAGAAGAGTTTGAGGAGGCACTTGCTAGCATGGCTGAAGAAATTTGTGTAAATGTACCTGGGGAGGAAGCCAGGAACCCCAGCATGCCTGAACAGAAGAAATGAGAAGTCCTGTTCCCACTGCCTGGTGCAACCAATCAACAAATCTTAGATTGGTTTGTCACCAATTCTGGATGCCACTATATCCCCACATTGCACCCATGAAAGGAAAAGGATGACCTTCCAAATGGAGGTCAAGAGTTTAACTTGAACAAGCCCTTTGAATTCAATGGATCATATGATCATTTCCAGTCCTGGCTAATTATGATATGTGGGTATCTGTCAATTAATGCCCACATGTACAGTGATGATCATGTTAAGGTTGCTCTTGCCCTCTTGTATATGACAAAAGGGTTGGCTGCCTCCTTCACAAAGAACTACATCACAAGTCATGTCCAGAGAGGGGACTACTACTACTGTGACTCTTTCGAACAGTTTGTTGAATGACTCACAGCAACCTTTGAAGTGGGAGACCAAAAGGCTCTTGCCATGATTCATTTGACTCACCTGTCACAGGGTAGTGGAACCCTAGAAAATATGTGTTGGACTTCTATGCCTTGTATAATTGAGCTGGTTACCAGGAAAACTTGACTGATGGAGGTATCCTTTTCAGCCAAGGTTTGAAGAAGGAAATTCAGGACTGGGTCCTGAATCAAGGGAAGACCCCTCAAACCATCAAGGAGTGGGTCAAGCAAGCAGGAGAAGCATTAGCATCTATTGAGATGAAGAAAATATTTGATGAAAAGAAATCTGGGTATACCCCTGGATTCCTGTATAGGCCAGCATCATCAAGGGACCCAAACACTATGGATGTTGACTGCAAGTACATACCCCCTGGGCATCAGAACAGGTCAGTCAGAGAGATTACCTGCTTCAACTGTAATGAAGTCAGCCACATGTCTTGCATGTGCCCACACCCAAAGAAGACCTCTCAGTGGCAGGGTCCTAGAGCCCATAACATCCAGCTGACATCAGGAGTGATCATCAAAATGAGTGATGATGATATAGCAGCATTGCAAGGAAACAAAGAGGGGAAGCAGGATGACAAAGACATTATTGATATCAAAGATCTTGCTAAATCAGATTTTTGAAGGACAGTTCATCTCACCTTCAGGGTGCACTGTTGAAATCAGTTCTGTCTCCTCAATGTACTTCTATAGGAATCAAGTAATATATGTCTTCCAAATCTCCTCTAGGATGGGTTGAGCTGCCAGCATACAAAGTGAAGGTGCCCACAATGATTGACAGCAGTGCAGAAGTAAACCTCCTCTCAGAAGACCTCATTAAGAAGCTGAAGATGAGAATGTATCCAGTGGAACAGCCCTGGAAGATAACAACATTCAACAACCATGCAGAGTACACTGTTAGGTGGAAATGCATGTTGAAGATTAGATTTTGGCAGCATAACAAAACTGTTACAATAAAATGCTTCATAGGGCCACTTAAACAAAAAGAATACTTACTGCTTGGGATGCCATTCCTCAAGCAGTGGAAGCCTGTCATAAACTGGGAAATGGGCAAAATTGATGCATGGTGTGACTCCCCTCACCAGTTGACAAAGAAGGAAGATGCTACACATGAGGTCAAGACTGCCTCTGTAGAGCACACCACATTGTCAATGGAACTTGAGATTCAAGCCTCGAAGTTCAAAGAAGATGTTTGCATACCTGTCAAGTATCACAAGTTTTCCAAAGTCTTCTCTGAGGAAGACATCCCTTTGCCCAGACATCAAGGACCCCTTGATCATCAAATAAACACCATACCAGAGTTTACAAAAGACAACTTGAAATTGATGAAGCATGCCCCTCTCTACCCCATGTCTCAGGATGAGCTCAAGGCCCTTGATGAGTTCATTGACAAAAATTACAAGTGTGGCAAAATAGTTGACTCCAAATCTCCAGTTGCCACACCAGTATTCTTTGTCAAGAAGAAGGATGGGAAGAAACACCTCATTCAAGACTACCAATACTTGAATTCACATACAATACAAGACTCATATCCATTACCTAATGTCCAGCAACTCATGGATGATTTAACCAAGTCATGTTACTATGCCAAGTTCAATGTGTGATCAGGGTTCACTAATGTCTGGGTAAAGGAAGAAGATCAGTGGAAGGGGGCATTTATAATGCCATGCAGACTCTTCAAGCCCACCATAATGTTCTTTGGGCAGTGTAACTCACTGCCTACCTTTCAGCATTTCATGGACAAGACATTCAAAGAAGAAATTCTTCAAAAATGCGAAGTAATCTACATGGACATCATCATACATATGCCATGTGAAGACTAGAGAGCAACTTTGCAAGAATATCTGATGGTTCCTGTCCATTTGCCAAAGGAAGACCTTTGCTTGAAATTACAAAAGTGTATCTTTGAAACAACAGAGGTAGAGTTCCTTGGAATGGTGGTCAGAAATGGAGAGGTAAAGACTATGGGGGTGAAGACTGATGCAATCAGAGACTGGCCAGAGCCCAAGACCCTCAAAGAGCTCTGCAGTTTTCTTGGTTTCTGCAACTTCTACCATTGGTTTATTCCTTGTTTCTCCACTATCACCTAGCCACTGCATGAACTATCAAAGAAAGGCATCATGTGGAATTTCAGACTCAAGCAAAAGGCTGCCTTTCAGAAGATACAGTCATTGCTGGTGTCAGCCCTGGTGCTGCATATCCCAGACCTGAAGAAACCATTTGCAGTGTTTACTGATGCTTTGAAACTCAGGACTTGCACAGTCCTTGTGCAAAAACAAGAAGATGGAGAGTGGCACCCATGCCAGTACCTCTCAGAGTCACTCAAAGGAGCAGAACAGAATTACCAGGTCTATGATCTGGAAATGCTATTGGTAATAGGGGTGCTTGATGCCTTCCAACAATACCTTTTGTTGCTGGTTGAGAAGACCATGTTCTTCACTGACTACAAGAATCTCACCTATTGGTGACATCCACAAAAGTTGAACCCATGCCAGGCACAGTGGTTGTCTAAGTTGCAGGGGTTTCCCCTGGTTTTCTTTCATGTGCCCAGCCATCTAATGTCAGCCCCTGATGCCCTGTTGTGCTGCCCCAATTATGGGGCCAAAGACTCACCTGTCATGACTGTCCTCAACAAGTCATTGTGGCTTGAGGGGGGGTGACCCCTGTTGAACCCTCTCCCAAAACTCAAAAAACCATTCAATTTTCCAACAAGATGCCAAAAGTCTGCCTCATGAAGGCCAAGTCAAAGGATGATGAGGAACCTCACCCCAAAAGGGATGTGCCAAAGAAAGGAATCCTCATCCTCTCAAAGGAAACTTACAAATGTGCTGTGCAAGAAATGCCTCAGGACATGACTCTTGTGGATAATGAGTATATACAACAAGCAGAAGATGGTACCAAACAAATGAGAAACCATCTATATATCCCTCCAAATGCAAGACAACAATGTCTTAGAGAATATCACAATGACCCCCATGCTGGCCACCCTGGCATTACTGTGATGACATGGAAAATGCAGGTGGATGTATGGTGGCCAGGGATGCAGAAAATGATCCAAGAATATGTGAAAAAATGCCCAACCTGTCAAGCAGCCAAGCTCATCACTCATCCAGTAATGCCACCTGTAACACCACATGATGTTCCCAAAAATCTCTTCCCCTTTCAGCAGATATTGATGGATCTGATCACAGACCTTCTGCAGTCCAGAAGTTATGACTCAGTGCTAATGATCACAGATCAAGGCCCCACAAAGGTGGCTGTGTTCATTCCAACTGTCAAAACAATTGATTCCAAAGGTCTCACACATTTGTTCCAAAAATATGTGTTCCAAAGATATGGTCTCCCTGAGTAGGTCATCTCAGATTGCAGTCTGCAGTTTTCCTCAGCCTTCATGCATGAACTCTACAAGGCACTGGGAATCCAACAGAAGTTGTCAACAGCATACCATCCCCAGATGAATGGGGAAAGTGAAAGGGTTAATCAAGAACTCGAGACATACCTTCGCTGCTACTGTGCCAAGTTCCCTAACTCCTGGTCATCCAGACTTCCTGATGCCAAGTTTGCCCATAACAGCAAAGTTCACAGTGTCCATAAACAAACTCCATTCTCTCTCCTCTATGGCTATGAGCTGTCTCCATATCCATCAGCTCAAGTCACAATGGCCCCTAGCATTGACAAGCAACTTGAGAAGTTGGCAGCCAATCAAGACATGGCAATTTTGGCTCATAAATGTGCCCAAGAAGTGATGCAAGACCACAGCAAAGGATTGTATACACTGCTGAAAGTAGGCAATAAGGTGTGGCTGGATGCAGAGAACCTACAATCACAAGGGCAACCTCCAAAGATGATGCACTGACATTTTGGGCTGTTTGAAATAACTGAATTAGTGTCTCCCATTGCAGTGAGGCTAAAATTACCTGAAACATGGCATGTCCACCCTGTCTTCCATTCCTCATGGATCTACCCCTTTACCAAAAATAGCACCTATGGAGAAGCTCCACCACTGCCATTGCCAGATCAGTCAAGGCTATCCTCAATCACCACAGCTAAGGACACTGAAAAGAGAAGGAGTATTTGATAAAATGGAAGGGTTTTCCTCACTCAAGTGCAACTTGGGAACCAGAGGAGAATATAAAAAGCCATGCCTCTGAAATCCTGGAACAGTATCAACTTGCATGTCACCTACCTGTTGCCAATGCCCTCTCCTTACAACACTGAAAATGACTACTCCAACCCCACACTTGCTTATGGTGCCACCTGGGAGGACTTTGCCTTTGCTGACCTAGATTTCTTTAACATCCCAGAATCTGCCCCCATCGACCCATTCAATGAGCCTTCAGTCACTTATGAAGGCATGTACCTCAGACCACCACACCACCATGAACAACCCATTTCAGGATAAGCCCCAGTTGGCTCCATCAGTATCTGGGTCCTCTCAGGCACTGAGTCTTTGCAGTGAGGACTCCCAAAGTCAAAGAAGAGCAAAGGAAAGAGAAAGGCTGTTGAGAGATCTACAGATGACAGCATTGAAGGAGGAATCATCACCCCAGGTGTTGGACAGTCAGCCCAGCCCTATGCCAGGTCCCCAACTCCCCCTGTGGACTGCCCCAAAACCATACTACCTGGTGATGTACTTGGACCTGAATGACAGTACACAGGTGTCCCCTCCTCCTCCAAGCTTGATAAAGCTGCCTCCCCTGTCCATCTTACCCCTGACATTGAGGGTCATCACCATGTGGAACCCATGCCAACAGACTACATCAACACTTGTTGGGTTCTTATGAAGTATGAATGAGGGGACTCACTCAGCAGGACAACACAAGAACAGAATGAGTGTGTATGGTTGTTGTGTAAGATCTTCTGAAGCTCAGACCTAGTTGCTGAACACATCCCTGACCTCTTAAAACAGACTATCCATATGACACCAACCAACAATGTGACAAAAGCCAAAAAGAAGGTTGGCAAAATTCTCACTCATTTAGGGGATGTGCAGAAGGAGATTGTACACCAGCTGTGGGATCTCATGCCTTGCAAAGCCATCATGAACTTTTGTGGCATTGCTCAAAACTGAGAACTCACTCAATTTGCTCTCTTGGAGTGGATCTTTCCAGGTGATGGACCAGTTGTGGGAACAGAGTTTAATAAGTATGATGCAGTATTGGCCCCTGCCCTCTTGGGTGGTTGTCAGGAATGCACCAAGAAAATGAAAGAAGACATTCTGGGAACCAAGTTCATTGACTGAGAAACTGCCACTTACTGATGAGGAGTATGAGAGGCTGTTTGAGTTGACAAAGCATGGATATCCAACCCTGAGACAACAGCTGTGGGGGCAGACCAGGCATGCAAGAGGTGAGAGTACCTGTTTGATAAAACTGCCAAGATCTTAGCTGACACCTCAGCTGGGATGACTATGAAATTCCAGTGGGTTTGATTGTTTGAAGAGGCAATCTGGAGCAAAGCAGATGCAAACATACCAAATGTACTTAATGTGATGCACCTGCTCCCTGTAGAGAAGTTCATTCCTTTGCCCAATAACAATCAATCCCACTTCATCATCAGTGGTCAAATCCTGCACCCCATGCAACATGTCTTATTCCCAAAGGTCTGCTACCACTGCTCATATGCAGGACACTGGTCCTGTTGCCATGGAGAGGGCTCTTGTTGGACTGCTCCCATGCTGGTCAAGCATGTCTCTCCATCACCATCACCTGCTCCCACTTCCTCCTCAGCAGCCTGTGCCACTGTGCCTGTTACCCCCTCTCCCTGACCTCAGTATCATTGTCACCCCTTGAATGCCACCCTACCAGTCTCCCATCCCCATTGTGATGGTGCACACCAAGCATGAGGGGGGGTTGATGTTACCACTGCTCCATCATCCTGTGCTCCCTTGGGGTCTTGCTGTTGAAAAGGTCAGCTTTTGGTCTACCCTCTCTTTCCCTCATGATACAGTTTTTGTTCTCTTTTTCATTCTCATGATACTTATGGTACTTGCCATCATCTTCACTGGCATAGACATTGTAGATGCCTTAGTATGTCATCTACCCCTGTTCTGAGGCTCTGCCAATCTTGATGGTAACCTCATGGACACTTGTGCTTGTTTACATTTTCCTTGCTGTGTTTCATGTGTACTTTCTAGTCATCCACAGTCAGATGAGTGGCTGCTGCAGATCACTGCCTTTTCCTTTTGAGCTTAGGATCTTAGACAGATCTCCTTGGACTCATACATCTTAGATCTACTCTTGTGTATATAAATATGAAAGCTGAGGGGGTTAGTCCCTCAGTTCAAATCTACTCTTTGCCTTGTCATAACCTTTGATTGGCTGTCTCAGTCTCTCAGGAGTGTCTCCATCACTGTTTTAGCAGTTGTGGGATTTTTGAGGCTAATGTATGACAAGACTACTATGTGTATGGAGTACCCTACAAACCATCCTCATCTTGAGGTTTGTCTTCACTTAGTTCCACTTAGCTCACCTCTGCCTGTCTTAGGCATTTTGATTCACTGGGCATAACACTCTTGTCCAAATGTCTTACTTCATACTCTTGACATTGTAAGGTCCCATGCTGGGACCATTTTGTTGTATGACACTGGGTTCAACACCCATGTCTCACCCTTGTTTCTACTTAGTATATTTAGTCTCATATGAAGTAGGACCACCTCAGATGTTTGCCACTATGCACACATGACTGAGGTGGGCATAGTATTTTCTCTGCTCCATACACATGTACACATGCTCACACTTTCCCTTAGTTGTTGTATAGGTAATCTGAAATAGACATTTGCTGCTACACATGCATGACTGAGTTGTTGTATAGTTCTGATAATTGGGGTGGGGAAAGAGTGGTTGATGTTTTCTTTTATTTTTCTAAGGGGCATGATCCCCATTTTGTACTCTGGGCTGGGACTTAGGTGTGAGGTGAGTGGCTGCTTAGTAAGCAAAGTTGGACTGGGACTCAAGTTTGTACCAGTTAAAAAAAAACAATCACCACTATTGAGGCTGGAGAGCACAGGCTGGTGTGACCAGTCTGTGGCAGTCTTTTCTGTTTTCTGCCCTTGAGGGTGAGGTCAGGACAGCTCTAGGGAAGTCCTAGAGTGGTGGGGATTGAGCAGAGTTTTGTTGGTTTTGCAGCTGAGTGTTTCTGTTCATTTCTTTTGATTTATCTACTAGTTCCTCTCTTCAGCAGGGTCCCTATTGGTCAAACTACCCTTCAGAGCCATTTCCCTTTCCATTTCTTAGTGATCTCTACACCATGCTCTCACAAGATTTTATTCCAAGAAGATTTATAATTTTTATTACCAGTCTATATTGGGAGAAACATTAGATACCCATCCAAAGACAATTGAAAATTATATATTGCATGAATGTCATGAATAGGATGGATATCAATAACCTTATGACATTCATGCAATATATAATTTTCAGTTGTCTTTGGATGGATATCTAATGTTTCTCCCAATATAGACTGGTAATAAAAATTATAAATCTTCTTGGAATAAAATCTTGTGAGAGCATGGTAATTTGAACCATAATAAAACATGTCAGTTTTGCTTTTAAATACTCTTTAGAGTGTGTGAAAAAAATGAAGTTGCCATTGTGTCTGTACCTCAGCTGCACAAGTGGTGACCTACATATCTGTCATGCTGTCATCACTGTCACACACTGTGGCTGGCTCTACAGTGCTGGCCAGTGAATCAGGGGTTTGCTGATTGATGCTCATGCTAGAGAAGACTGGCAAACATGCTAGGGTGATGCCCACATCTAGAAGCTGGCATGCAGCCATGAGCCTGAAGGGCTCATAACGGAAATCATCAAGAAAGCCATTGGCAAGCTCAGTCCAGCGCTCTTCCTTGGTATGTCGCTAGCGCTCACCATAATATGTAATTTACGAAGAGATTTTAAATTGAGCACACTGCTTAAGCTTAAAGCTTAGTAGTGGTAAAAGTAAAGTACAAATATCATGATATGCGTTAGATGGAAGCAATACGCAAGATTGCTTCGTGTAAAAGCTCTGACGAACCGCCATCCTCCGAGAGCACGTGAGTGTCGTCCATGTATGTTAAAATGGTTTCAAGATATTCGCGTGTACCAGAGAGATGGGCAACCTTGGCACATGTAGCATGGATAGCGAGGTAGGTTGCACTAGGAAGAGGATACCTATTCGCGTTTGGTGTTGAAAAGGTTACATATCTTGGGCGACCAGTAAGCCAGAATTCGTCGATCGCTTCAAGTCTATAGGAATTGGTTTCTCCCTACAACGCAAGCCGCTTGCTTAAATCCCACACACAAAGGCAGAGAAAATAGGATTCGCACCGTGGGAACAAACCAAATCTTCAACGTATTAAATCGGCCATCAACGGTCGGATCCATCGTCATGACATTTTGGATTCGATGGATGTTGGTACCATCAAGGAGCTTCCGGAGACTGGGGTCGCCAAAGGAGTTAAGTGCTTTCCAAACAGCGGTAGTATAACTGCTCTAAACCAACGGTCAACAACGAGGAAGTCCATTTCTAGTGAAAAACCGACCTTGCTTGAGTCTGATGTGATATTTTCAACGATAGACTGCGGTAAGATGTGAGTGCACCGAGTCTCTAGTGTAGGCACTTCTCCCCCCTCAATGACACGTCGCAATTCGCTCTGGCGCCAGGTGGCAGTACCATCATACATTTTGGTAACGACACACTTGAAGCCATCCCTAATAAGGGCCTGGTAAAACAAATGGAAGACACGATAACAGTTACAGAAAATTGACAGAGTTGATACACACATGCTTTTTAGCGGTGTCATGATTTGTGGGGGGCCCAAACCCCGTTGGCTTATCCAGGACCTTGAAAAATGTCCGGCGCGACGGGGGCGTCGGTGGGCACCCTTTATTAGACATGACTGGGCTGGCTGAGTATGTCACGAACATAATTCGAGCTGGTAAGAACGTACACGGTTTAATGAAGTGTTCATAGAAGTGCATCCCCAGCTCGAGCAGCTTTTCGTCGTTGGAACCGATTGCTGTGACCTCGTCAACAAAGTTACCCTTCACGGCAGGTGCTGGAAGATGGTGGAAGAGATAGCCAAGTATTCGGCAATACATCATCTCTCTTTTCATGTTCTTCCCCGAGTCAATCTCACGTTGGATTTTCTCTTCAAGCCTAAGGCATAAGTTATAGGCACTGAGGACAGAGGGTTGATCACGACAGCTTTCCAGCGTCGGTGGAAGTGCAGGCATGACGGTTGGGTGGCAAGGGGCGCGTCAGTGCTAACGCGCTTAAGTATATATCCTGCTCGGCCCTCCCCGAGATTTAAACCCAGTCGATACTATCTATGGTGGTGGATCCATCCGCGAATACTCTCGCAGTTTTCTACCACGATAGGTAGGTCTGACTGCAATAAACGACTACCAACATTACGGCCGCGGGGCAGTAAAATCAGCCACTTCTGGGGTTGTGGACACGAAAATGACCCAAACCGCATGATTATCCATCCTAAAGTATATACTGATCTCTATTAATTATACGATTGCCCTGCAGAGAATGGTCAAAAGGTGATAACTCTCAGACTGTTTTGTCACACCCAATGTGTCAGCTTCGTACAGAGCAACGAGCTTGGGCATATCGCGTTCTCTGCCGCTAAACAGTTGGCGCAATAATCGCACCATCTTGCGATTGGCGTTAGTCTTGTATATATTTGTGCCCGGGTGTTGGTCTGAATCTGTTGGAATACTGTCCTGTACCATGCATTCGGCAGCCCCAGAAGTCGGCAGTCACACAAGTGTCACAAGAAGTAACGCAGGTAGTCACGTCCTGCTACAAACTCCGACTCGGCAGATTCAGTAGGCAGGGATTCAGCAGGGTGACAGAGCGTGATCTGCGGGCGTGACATCTGTACTTTTTGCTATCTCATTCATTTCAGCTCGAATCAGTATGGTTTAAGTTGGAAATGAGATTTATAGGCTAGTAGGTGACAGCAATGCAATGGGAGTAGTAAAATTATGTGTGGAAGATAGCTATTTTGAAAATGTGCCGAATTCTGGGACTGCTGAATGCTTGGTACAGGACAGTATTACACAGTGGCGGCTTCAATATTTTCACACGCTCTATGAAAGAGTATTCGACAGCGAAATGACATGTTTTATTATCATTCAAATTAATGGGCTCTGACAATAACAGGCTCTGACAAGATTTTATTCTGACACAGTGGCGGTTTCAATATTTTCAGACGCTTTAAAGAGTATTCGAAAGTGAAAACAATATTTTTTATTATGATTCAAATTACCATGCTCTTATAAAATTTTATTCCGAGAAGGCTTATAATTTTTATCGCCAGTCTATATTGGGAGAAACATTATGATATCTATCCAAAGACAATTGAAAATTATATATGGCGTGAATGTCACAAGGTTATTGACAGCATTATCTTCCTAAAAAGATTGCAACAATAGGTAAAGTTTAAATTTGGAAATCACTTTGCAGGTGCGCTTAATTTAATGTTACACAATAGATTCTGAGATCATCGAAATAATAGCTTTTCCAATGATCAAAATGTAATACGAAAGTAAATATTTAGAAATCAGTTTCCATACGCTCAGAAGTGATCACGCAGTGAGCGGGCACAAGGCGCCCAATGCCTGCCCAGTAATCTCCATGTTAGGTATTCATTCGTCAGATCTTCAATGCGATTGAGTATATTTAGGTGATGGTGTAGACAGAGACGGTAGCTTTGGTACAGCACTGAGGAAGAGTTAGTGGATCATGACCATTATCTTTGGAGCAACGCCGTATCTCAGGAAGGACATGAATTGCACTGGGTCTACATTTATATGATGTCCTGGTCCTACATATACAAAGATGATGTGCACATATGAACCCCAGTCACCTCTGTGAATTAGAAAAGTCAGGAAATTCCAGCCATGATTAGATTGAGACCTACTGTTCTTGGTCAATTTGCAGAGATCACCTGGCAAACATCCCCCAACGGAAGCTTGGTACCGTCCTCCAACTCTACCCCTTTCGGATCTTTTTTCACTTGACATTTCTTAACCCGGTGAATTTGGCCCGCGAGCTCGCCATGTAGTACGAGACAATACTGACCAGCACTCCTCGGGTTGGCGGGAGTCAAGTCACGCGCTGGAATGAAGTGATGTTCGATATTTGCGCTCACTGTACTGGAGGTCACAGTGACTGACACATGACCAGGAGGTGCTAAGCCACGCCCATGTACGACTGTAGAGAAGCGGTCAGGAACCGTAGTGCGGACCACTCGCTTGAGCAGCGAACCACAGTTGTAAGACACGCCAACCCTCAGGCATACATGCCAGTTGGCATAGTCACAGAAATTATTGTTGAAGAGCCAAGGAACACACCCTGAACAGCAAAGTTAATTCGGATCTGCGATGGAGAGGAAGGTCTACGTACCGTAGTCAACGTTTGCTTGCGCCAGCTCGTTGAGGGGCCGAGGGGTAATATCGTCAGGGTGGGAGACCCAGGGGTCGCAGGCCAAGGTGCTTGGACCTGGTTCGGCTGAAGGATCCACAGTCGACATGGGTGGAGTAGCGCTTCGAGGGGCAGTCCAAACAAATGACTTCCGGCGCAATTCTATGAATGCCGCCATTCGTGTAGAATCCAAGATGGCCCCATTGAGGCACATGCCAAATCTGGAAAAAAAAGGGGAGAAGTCAGTGTGTGCTGCTAGGAGAGGGAGTCACTTACTCAGTGACGACTGCAGTATTTTTTAACTGCATAATGCCGGATTCGATCGCGACATTGCAGTAAGTTCTGCCGACTGATCGCAGCGTTCCTCTATACCCCTTTTTGGGACCAGAGATGATCCATACCTCGCGGCCAACCTGGCGCTCTACGTCACGAAGAGAGTGGTTTTCTAGCTTGATGCAAAAACCGATGAGGACATCATGCTATAGCTTCATTAGAACAGTATAGAAGCATGAGGATGCGAACACTTACCAACGGACCATCATCAGACAGAACTGTAAGACGGCCAGATACGAAGTCAACAGAACGGACGAGCCCTTCGATGTCTACAGCAGGACCACGGACCACTCGAACACGGTCGCCGATAGTAACATCATACCCCCTCTCCCTGGAGAATTGCAGGGTAGATGGGGGTACGATAAGTGCCTCGTCCATACTGACAGATACCTGTACGAGGTCACTTCCCTCATCGATATCGCCATCGCCACCGGGAACTTCGGGCTCTTGGGCCTTGGACTTTCCCTTATCTCCGAGGTTGTCAGGGTCAGCCTGCTGAAGCGTGGATGGTGTGATCAATATCTCGCGGCCGCTGTACCAGTGTAGCGTGCCGCAAAGACCTTTGTGTGGCCCACTGGTGACGCGTACGAAGTCCCCTGGTTGTATGCGGTTCTGGGAAGTCAGAGGATCATCCCTGGAGTTGGTTGTGAGGCTCTCGAGAGATGTACGTTGTCGGGGAGACGTGCGATGCTAGGAATATCGCCGGGACGTCCAGCTACAAACACGTCAGTAAACAACCTACTTGGCAAGACCATGACTTGCCTGTTGGTCACTGCCCTGCAGTACGTACATATCATCCACTTTGCCTATCACAATGCCCTGAAAGCCACAGTTAAGACCTGCGATAACCTGGACGGAAGCGCCAGTGGGAAATTCCAGTTTGAAATCATGTACAGAGATTTCCAGTGCCTCCACAACCTCATCACTTGATCTCTCCGTTGAGACACAGACAGTGACCGATTCGCGTTGGCTGTCCATCGCGACGATGCGAGCTAACTTGCCTGCAAATTCACCATAACAAACCCGCCCGGTGTCTCCATCTTGCCACCATTGAGCCGAGAATCTCGTAAGCGTGCGGTCGACCAACGGGGGATCTACTGATGCCAGGGAAAACCAGGCAATTTCGTCAGGCGACGGCACGCTCACCGCCTTCACCCACTTCATGGGGAAGTAAATGCGACTACAGCCATAATAATACTCCTTCCCCTCACAGTAGGCAATGGGATGCCCCCGGTCACTTGTGGAAACGGTTACCTCTAAACCATGCCCCCTGGCCAAGTCCACGTCAAATATGCTCCGTCCATTGGACGGACTTTGAGGGTCAGGATGGTAAGGCAACGACCGAGGGACAACAAGCGCGCCGACGGAACCGTCCTCGATGCAGAGTACGTAGGCGATATCGTCCTTGAAGGAGCCAAATAATATGCGTACCCAAGAACGTACGGGGATATCGCAGCGCTGCATGATGGATAACAGCTCCTCTCTTGGTATCCGCACGATGTCCTTGACGAGGGTGCTGTGCGAAGGGGGGAGGCTTTGTTGAACCTCCAACGGATTGCCAGCTTCCACGAAAATACGTCGAGGGAGCGAGCGGAAGGTCCGGCAGTGCAATCTTTGGCCCTTGAGGTTCTTTAAAACGAAGGCCGCAGCGCCAGCTAATGAAGACGAGGTAAGACGGCGAGTGAAGAAATAAGAAGCAGTCACTCACCGGTGGGCAACTCTATCATGAAGATTCTCAGCTCAGTCCGGCCCACATCTACGTCCATACCAACATTGATATTGCGTACAGGGCTTCGACGCGCTCTCGAGTTAGATCCTGTGACACTCCCCTCGCGACTATAACGGTGAAAAAGATTGTCGAGGCGTTGGTTGAACGTCGTTCGCCCGGACTGACCAATCTGGGTCACTCTTGGACGGTGATCCGCTTCGTTATCTCGGTCATTTTCATCTACATTTTCGTCGTCCTCCTGCGCGGATGTATCCAAGAACCGACGGACGGACATACTGGGTCTTGAACGCTTCGCTGGGGGTAGGGGACCATCGGATCCGCGGGAGACCTTGTCTGAAGGGTGGGTCAACAATGGGATTATGAACTATAAGATGAAAAATTGACTTACGAGCCTTCGAGGAAGAGGCACCACGGGAAAGGGGGGCATGGGAGACACTGGCTGCAAGGTTGTCAATAACTACTTGATGTGGAATTAGAAAGTTTATTACCTGGAAGACGAAGCCTGAGGAGCGGAGAGATCATGAACACCTGATAAACGTCAACAAATCACTCTCCAGGTGGTTCGCGGATTTACTTACTGGGGCGGTAGAGGACGCCACGCTTAATCATGGCAGCCTTAACAACCTCGACGGCAACGGCGGCACCCTCGCGAGAGGCTTCGAACACTTCGTCGAAGACACTCGACCATTCGTCGAACTTGAACCTATCCTCGAACTTTTTCTTCATCTGCGCCAAGAAATCGTCGAAAGATAACTCATCACTAGCCGCCCACCCCAAAACTAGCTGCCATGCAGCAACATCCTCCAACACAGGGGTCGTCTTCGTCTGCTCGAGCTGCCGCGCAGCCTTGATGGAATTGAAACCGTCTGTGGGATTCATCAGGATGATCCCCATGAGGTCGAGCCATTCTTCCTGGTCAAAGGGGATACCCGCAACGGCAAGCTCGACATCTATCTTAGTCAGAGTGATCGTATCAGAAATCTTCCCCTGCGCATACTGCTCTAGAAGAGCGAAAGCTGCATCATTAAGGGCAGCAGCGGGGATACGAATGGAAGACGCCATTTGATAGTAGGAATGAATTGTTTTATGAGCTGGAAGTAATCAGCGAGTAGTAAAGGCAGTAGAGAGGAGTACGAACGAAAATTGACTTTAGGCGACGTCTTTCAATGATCAGCTTGCTATTGTTCCTAACAATGGGTCGGAACAATGGTCTAAGAGTACGTAGTTAGCGCGACATCCGAACCGACAGCAGTGCGTGAACTTGCTTAACTTAGCGTGCGTTCTTCGTATGCTCTTTACGTCGTTGCTATCTAAAATCTACAATTGCTCGATGTATACACTACCACGGCTTGTTAAATCCTTCGCAATGATTTGGTTGTCAAGACATTGTTCATAAGTTATTTATCAATTTACTAGCATTAATTATCTACAGATGTACTAATTGTCTATGTCGACACATTAGGCTAGCCGTTTAACGCTGAATGTTGAGAATCCGTTAGTACTACGAACTTTCACAACAGTGAGAAACTCACCTTCTGCACTGAATCTATGTATATAGCAATGCACGACGTCTACGAGCGAGATGTTAGAATAATGAACTCACGGGCGATAAACCATGAACGACTTACCTGGTGAGTGGGCGAAAAGGAAAAAGGTGTTTGTGAGAAAAAACAGCGTTGATATACTGAACGCAACTCACGGTCACGTGCATAGTCGCTTGACGTGTCCCCGGCTATGCACGTGACTGTGAGTTGCATTCAGTATATCAACGTTGACTTTTCTCACGACTCCTTTTTCTCTTTTCCACCCACCCATAGGTAAGTCGCTCATTGTTGGGCGCGACGCCAATCTTTCTAGCAGCCCTAACAGTCAGTAGTAGTCAGTAGTTACATGTATAGTATCGCATAAACGTTTGTCTATGTATCGATATGTTCGCAATTATGGACGCTCATCGATAGCAGGGTGCATTTCCTCAAGAAAATACCACAAAATATAGCTCCAGTTAAGCCATCCATTTTCGGTGCCCAATCAACCACTTCGTAGATTGTCATACACTTTTAGCGGCCATCATTCAATGCGATCCCTTTTGTCCTATCATTTATCGTGAGTTGGTTCAGCATATCAATCCCGACTTCCACACTAACGCGATTTCCCCTCTTCCACCCACCTGCAGATAATTCACTCGCTGTGGGGTGCAATGCCGACCCCGTTCACAATCTGTCCATGAAATACCGCTGAAGTTAAGCACCTTTGATTGACCACTTGATACACGTTTAATCGACTACGCATTTCTAGGCCGCCCTACATTCGCCAAATGTTACCACTTTCATGCGTACTCCATATTATTGTTTATCGTGAGCTGCGTTCACCATACCGAGGCCGACGCATACATTACCACTGCAAGCATTTCACAATTTTTCTTCTGAAAAATGCTGAAAAAAATTGAAGAAAGAGATACTCTTTTATTTTGGCTGTTTTCAAGGAAAAAGGCAAATATAATGTAATGATTTCTTGTCTTTTCTGCCAAAAAATATGAATTAATGGTAATGCCCAATTAGGTTCTACACTAATGGGTATTAGCATCAACCAATGTTTTTTAGGAAATTATGCCAAGAAAACACAGCATTATTATTGCCTTTCTTCCTTTGAAAACATGTGTCAAAAAAGAGTATCTCTTTCTTCAATTTTTCAGCATTTTTTCTGAAGAAAAATTGTGAAATGCTTGCAGTGTACTTCAGTCACTTCAAGGTGTATCCTGGTGACATTATGTTAGGTGCCAGATAATTTGCCTTCAAGGTGACGACAAGACAATTAGGCTTGGCAATAATTGTAAATCGTCTCTAAGGGGCATTAGTTGACAATAAATCCCTCGTAGACATGGATATATATAATATGCTTTGTTCCTCCATAGTTAACACATCCGCTAACAAGCATCTCCAGTGGTTTTGAACTCAAGCAGAAAGTTTCCCCCTCACCCCTCTGAATCACAACGGTGACTCGTCCAA